>JASVEL010009654.1:0-161596 GCA_032618575.1 Nicotiana noctiflora | reverse complement strand
CGGCACGACGTCTCCATCTTCGCGTCACGTTCCGAGCTGCAGCAAAATAAGATAAAACATCAGTTATGGCGACCCCTAAAATAAAAGAAAAATAGAGATGGAAACTAGTGAGTTGGGACCATACTTGGAAGGCCATACTTCAAAGCGAAGGCAGCCCACGTCCTGCACTATTCGACCTAGGGGATCAGTTGCTTCACCCACTCCCTTATGCCGGGGACAGGCTGAGGCGTGCACGTCCCCACTACGTACAAAAAAATAAAGGGTGTTGGCGTCTGAAAAACGGCGTAATAACGAGCAATGTACAAAAATACGGAGAGAACAAATTAATACTTACGGTTGGCATTCCACACCTCCGGAGAACCGGCCGCGTCCGCCACCAAATCCGAGGTAGGGATATAGAAATACTTCATCTAGAATTAGCGGTTGGGCTTATCGTCCGCCTCAACGACTAAGCCCTTTGTTCTGCGATTCTTCAACTGCAACATCTTGCCCCTTATATAGCCGAGACTGAACAGCTGTAGTAGATGGTGGACGGAAACGTCCACGCTAGCCCTCTCCGCATATGTCATCAAGATCCGGCACATCTTCCACGTATACGGATTAAGCTGGGTCGGGCAGATATTGTAGAAGCGGCACAGTGCCTCCGCCAAGGGGTAAAAATTGGAAGTTCGCACCCCATTATGAAAGAATACTCGTGGATGGCACAGAACCCCGGACGATGTACATAGACCATGTCGTTCCCGGCCACGCTCGTCTCTACCTCATTCGGCACATGGCAGGATACCCTCAGGTCATGAAGTTGGCCCACAGTGAACGTGGACATTTCCCATACATCGGCCTCCGCCGGTGTGGAGAAGTCCTTCCTCACACTCAGATCACGAGGAAGGAGATTGTCTTCCTTGAGAGGGACAAGGGGTTTTTTGACCTTCTTGTTACCCCTCGACCGTCGGGAAGCCCCGGAGCCAGTCTCTTCCCCTTCTGGTTCCCGACGACGACTGCCTTTAGACATTTTTTCTAAGTCTTGTTGAGTTACTAACTGGATATTATAAGAAAATGGTAGAATGATGCTAAGAATAGAGAGATAGATTGCCAGATATGTGAAGATGAGAAGTTAAGAGGCAAGGAGTTTTTGATGATCTAAAAGAGAGGATAGTATTGAAACTGCCCTCTATTTATAACAAGTTGTTGCGCGAAATTTGAAGGGTTTTTGCACAAAAAAAAAGACGGGAAACCGAAACATCAAATCGAATTTATGACCAACATTGAAAACAACAGTAATTATGACGCACGCCGTCAGTAGGCGACGGTTCAGAAGAATGTGCCACGTATGCATGTGTGCACATGACCCTATGTGGATTGGACTTATCCTCCCATCGCAGACACACCTCGAGCACATCTCCAATAGGCGGAGGGACTATCTGTATGAGGACAAATCGGACGCAAAGTATGGCTAGATTGTATATACATGTGGCTAAATCTGGATGAAGTGCAGGATGGGGGCGCCTCCTCACGAGGACGGCGACATTCGGGGACGTCCTCATTCATGGCCGTACGCCGAGAAGGATACATTCCCACCCTTAAAATATCGAGCCGGCGGACTTGTCTAGGTAGACGTCCCCAACCTCCCCCGTTTTATATTTCCAATATACTTGTAATATCTTAGCGCCAATGTAATAGTTGGGCGAGGGGGCCTCTTCCCTATATAAAGAAGGGTCTCCCTCCATTTGTGGGGATCGATCAATTTTTAATAAGACAACTATCTCTCTATATCACTTTTCTCTCTATTATCAACATTTCTAGTGCTCATTTATTCTAGATACTACATTAAACTTTATTATCTTCTTGTAAGGGCTATCTACACACACTAATCCGACGATCAATCTTCAATATATATTACCGTTGATTCCGATTGTCCCTGTATTTACATTGATTGATTCGTTCAAAGGTATTCAACAACTTTTGAGCAAAACAAACCCGTTAATGGTTACAATTAAAGCTTAAACCAAGAAGGCATGAATCAAGCATATGTCTCGTTAAAAGATAGGGCAAGTGTCTCATTTTCTCTCAGAGGGTGTTTGGCTAAGCTTATAAGCTGGTCAAACTGACTTATAAGCACTTTTTGGCTTATCTACGCGTTTGGTAAAATTAAAAGTGCTTATAAGTTAAGTACTTATAAGCCAAAAATCTGCCTAAAGCCATAAGTTGGTCTCCCCCAACTTATCAAATTTCAGTTTATAAGTAGTTTAACTTTGACCAAAATATTTACTATTATATCTCCAAAGTACATCTTTTTAAACAAAACTCTTCGTATACCGAGTTCTTTAGCTGCATATTATTAATTTCAGCACTTCTATCCAAACGTGATTGCTTATTTTTTAAATCAGCTTCAACACTTAAAAGTGTTTTTTAACACCTACTCTAAATCAGCTAAGCCAAACGAGCTCTTAGCGTGTACAGTTTGCTCATATATAGTTTTAGATATGTTTTCTTTTTTAGATCGAACTGAAATAATGCAAATAAAAGAAAGTCAACGTTTTAGTAAGCCTATTGAACCGTGTAGACTGGTCAGCATATTTAAACAAAAGATGTGCATATCAATTTCTCACTTCCTCGTCTAAGAATAAATGGAAAAAATATATGTATGCCTTCGTCCGATCTAAAAAGAATAAAAAGTTTGACAGATGAAGTATTGAGAGAATCTATTACTCAAATGGTTATTAAATTATCTCAAATTATCTCCTAAAGTTACTTTTCCTTCATTTGTAACAACAAATTCATAAATTCAGGGGTGGGGCAGGCATAAAGCAAGTAAAACAACCGCTTTAGGCCCCATATTTGTAGGGGCCCCATTTTTTCTTACACCTAATAAACTATGTATAAGTTTAAAAAAGAGTTATGTAAAGTAAAAAAGTTTAATTTCTTCTTTAACAAATATAGAGAAAAATAATTTGCAACTACGATGATTTCTACCACGGAAATTGCACTTGAAATGAATATCGAACCCGAATTTCGTAAGAACCGTGTGATATATAAGAAGTACTAATTTGATGCTAATGTTGATAATGAAATCTCAAAATCTTTCGAAGTATCCTTTGGAGTTGATTACTTTTATACGTAATAGACACATACACGACCAATGGGTTTTGTATACCAATGGCACTTTTAACGCATCAGGATCTAGACTTAGACTCGTGCTCGAGGTCCCAACAGGCGAAATGTTTCGCCAATCCATACGATGCCTTGATATTACTAACAATTAGGCCGAGCATGAGGCAGTGATTTCAGGTTTAAAGTTAGCACTCAAGTACAGAGCACGGCGAGTCACCCTTTGATGTGACTCGCAACTCATCGTCAATTAAGTCATAGTGACTTTCCAAATTAAGGAGTATCGACTACAAATATATCAAGCCAAAATTCGCAAACTATTACCCGAGTTCCACGAATGCTAGCTCGACCAAATACCTCGAGCGCAATACATCGAAGTGGACGACCTTACGAAACTGGCAGCGGCCACCAAAAGCATAACCGGAGAAGGGGACGTGGTCACTCTCCTCCATTCATTACTAGACCAAATTAAGGTATGAGCTATAAATCAAACTTGTGACTAACACAATCGTATTATATCATACTTGCAGGACTGAGTGCTCCCACCCAACAAAAAATAAGCCAAGAAGCTTCAAATGTGGGCGGCCAAGTACAAAAGAACATTTGGCAGTCCCCTAGAAAAACATGGTACATCCTCGAAGAAGTACACAAAGGCTACTGCGGGGCTCACACCGGCAACCGAGCTCTCGTTAGATTCCTCATACAAGTAGGCTATTATTGGCCTATGATGAAAAATGAAGCCGCCGACTTCATCAAAAGGTGCGAGCAGTGCCAAAGATACACCCCCAAGATTCACCAAGCGGCTGAACACCTTCATTCAATCACCTTGCCCTGGCGTTTTATCAAATGGGGAATGGACATTGCCGGACCCCTCCCGGCAAAATGAGGTAATGTATGATTTCTTTTAGTTTTAGCTGGCTATTTTTTCAAGTGGGTAGAAGCATGTGCATTCACCCAAATACACGAGCAAGACATAATCACATTCATATGGAGAAACATCATATTCCGCTTCGACATCCCCAAAGAAATTAGTTGTGACACCAGTCCCCAGTGCACTAGAAAAACGATTGTCAAGTTCTTTGAGAAATCGCATATCAAAAGAATACTCTCCGTGTCATATCATACCACAAGCAACATTCAGGCAAAATCCTCCAACAAAACAATATTGAACATCATAAAAAGAAGCTCGAGAAGAGACTGTGCCGGAACTACTGTTGGAAGTGCTATGGGCATAGAGCACTACACCAAAAATGAGCACAGAAGAAATACCATATTCATTGGTATATGAGACTAATACAGTAATACTGGTCAAATTCGGGGAACCAAGCCTAAGGTATTCAAATGAGAGCGGGCCAAGCAATGATGGAAAAATAAGGCAAGACCTCGATGAAGCCGAATAGGGGAGAGACATTCGGGGACTACATACTCAAAGCCAAAACACAAGCAAGCAAAAACCCACAAGAAGGCAAATTGGGAACCAATTGGGACGTCCCACACAAAATCCACGTGACAGTAAATAAACGGTCATTCCATCTAGAAACAATAGAAGGAAAATTACTATGAAACAATTGAAATGTCGCCCACCTCAAATAATTTAACTTCTAAGGATAGACGTCTCCCGAGTTGTACTCTTTTTTCCCTTACCCGAGTTTTGTCCCAATTGGGTTTTCTCGAGGAGATTTTTAATGCGATGAAGAAGAGAGCGTCTTGAAGTTAAGTATAAGTTCATCACTCGACCTCTCAACTATGTTTACAGGTCGATCAATGAAGGGACTAGATAGACTGGAACTTCATTGTATGGGACTTCCCCTATGTATGCATGAAAAGAGAAAAGACATGTAAACTTCTCCAATGAATGTAAAAACAAAGTGAAATACGCAAACACACTAGTTTTTCATCCCCGCCGGGTTCATACATTACGCCAAGTTAAGATTCAAACATTCGGCCTTGCTTGAATCGACTAACATTCGACCTTGCTCGAATTTATTAATATTTGACCTTGTTCGAATTACTTGAGAGTTGAATGTTCGACTGACATTGCTCAAATTTATTTACATTCGACCTTGTTCAAATAACTTAAGAGTCAAATATTCGACCTCGCTCTAATCGACTGTCACGACCCGAATTTCCCACCATCGGAATCGTGATGGCGCCCATTCGTAGTAGCTAGGCAAACTAATTTACTCACCGTTTTCATTAGTAAAACCATCTTGTTGTCAAATTAATGGCATAACTAATAATAATAATAATAATAACAATAACTGCGAAAGTCTATTTTTTTTATAAGTCTGAAATAAATACGAAATACTCAGCAACATCCTCTACCCAAGATTTAGTGTCACATACTCATGAAACACTAAGAATAAACTACATATAAAGGTCTGGAAGAAAATATATCAGTTGTATATCTCGAAACAATGAGACCACAATATAAATGAAAAGCATAAGAAGAGACACCGGGCCTACGGACGCCTGCAAGGCTACCTTAGTCTCGTGATAGTAAGAACCTGCTATCGAACTATTGTTGTTGTTGCTCTAAACCTGGACCTGTGCAAAAATGCACAGAAGTGTAGTATCAGCACAACCGACCCCATGTGCTAGTAAGTGCTTAGCCTAACCCCAGCGAAGTAGTGACGAGGCTAGACTGGACACCACATAAACCTGTGCAGTTATAAAATATACATCGGAAAATCGAATACCAAGAAATCAACAACATTGAAGGGGGAACATACTGCGAGGAAATACAATTAAACAATAATCTAAAGTAACAACCAAAAATATCTTAATTCCACCGTGAAACAAGAAAACAATATTCAGGCATAACCACAGATGTCAACAACTGTTGCGGTGTGCAACCCGTTCCATAATTACCATTATTTCGGCGTGCAACCCGCTCCACATATCACTGTTGCGGCGTGCAACCCGACCCACATTATTTATCATTTATCATTGTTGCGGTGCGCAACCCGCTCCTCAATATCATTTGTTGCGGCGTGCAACCCGCTCCTCAATATCATTTAACAGTCTGAGTCCCCAAGCAATAGTCACAATTAAGGGACACACAACAGAGAAATACATAGCAAACATCCCGGCAAGGGAGTACAATTAACATTTCAATCATCCCAGCAAGGGAGCACAATTATTAGTTCAATTATTCTGGCAAGGGAATATAGTTAAAATTCAATCATCCCGACAAGGGAGAATACAATAAGTACTTACGTCCCGGCGAGGGAATAATTAACAACATTTTCTTTTTCTTACTTTTCTTATCTCACGATATCACTGGAGACCAAGCTCCAAGAAATTCTTATCTCATATTCCGTCACAAACAACAATATAACGACATCCCAGTGAGGGAACAAAACATCTTCTCAAATATTTCGGCAAGGGGGTTACCATGACCCCATTAGTCCCAACATCTAACTACCATATTAATTCCAATATCTAACCACCACAGCTATAACCAACCTATTTCCACACTTAACCACCTCAGTTACATCTAACCGACTACCACACCCAACCACCCTATCTATAGCTAACTTGTCACAATACTTAATCACCTCAGCTATAGCCATAAGCTTTACCTAACACAAGGAAACATCACCCGAAGAATTCGTAACATCGATTAACAACACAACACCATGGAACCACAACTTAACCATGGCCCGCCAAGAAGGCAACATAATGACCTCTCCTCTTTCTCACTTTTACTTCACAATTCTTTTCAAGCAATTGCTCTAGAGGTTCAATATCACTTGTACTTTCAATATTCATTCTACAACTGGAGCCAACGCTCTTCAATGACATAAGTCATTTCATATGCTTTCAATATTCGTATCATAATTCGAGCCAATGCTCAAAGGAATCAAATTATCATATTATCATTCACATGTTATTCACAACATATAGGAATACTCCAATAAACATGAAAATCATAATCAGTTCATGATAATCACATTATAAAGACTCACAGTCAAGCTAGACACCAATGTATAGATACTCATCACCATGCCTATACATCATACTCGATCACATAGCAATTAGCAACAAGACTCAACTCATCTACCCTCAAGCTAGGGTTAGACCAAACACTTACCTCAAAGCCTTGAAGTCCGCTTAACCTTCAACTATTGCTTTACCTTGTGATTCAACCTCCAATTTACTCGAATCTAATCATAATTTGTTCAATTACTTTAATAAACACTATATGAATTGATTTGAACGCATAAAAATGGTTTTCCTAAGTTTTACCCAAAAAAATCCCCAAAATTCCCAAAATGCCCCCAGGCCACGTTGTTGAAACTCGAGGTTCAGACCAAAACTCAATCACCCATAACCTTACGAATCCAAAGATATAATTTGTTTTAAGGTTCGACCCCAAACTGGGGTTGAATTACCCAAAATTCTCAAAACCCTAACTTTGCTCAAAACCCATAATTTCTACCTTCAACTTCATGATTTAGGTCTAGGAAATGTATAAATGATGATAGAAAGTGAAGAAGATGGTCAGTTACTACTTACCCAAGAAGCTTTGGTGGAGATTAGCTCTAAAAATCGTCTATATGCTGTGGAGAAGACAAGGTTTATGAAAAGTGGGAATAAATCACGTGTTGCTACTGTTCTGGACTTTTTTTAAAAATCACATAATGGATTTACCCTTCGCGATCGCGACACCAAGGATGCATTCGCGATGAAGAAAAACTGGGGGGGAGGGGGCATCGTGTTCGCGGTTGGGAGCACGTGAACGCGAAGAAGGAAAAGCTGGGCCCTCGGAAAATGGCCTACGCGAATGCTATCAGGTAGATACGAACGCGATAGAGAACAAAATAGACCATCGCGATCGCGGTGGCCAGAACACGAACACTGTGGAGGGGATAACAAGGCAGTGCTAACGCAAGCCTAGGACCATGTTCGCGAAGAACACAGGTCTGCAACTGAAATCTGATCCTATTTCCCAATGTAAAAACACCCTCACACACCTCCGAAATACTCTCGAGACCTCGGGGCTCCTAACCAATCACACACACTAACTCAAAAACATAATACGAACTTGCTCGAGCGATCAAATCGCTAAAATAAAATCAAATTCAACGAATTAAACCCCAAGATCATCACTTTTCATTTCAAAGTTCATAAACCTTAACTTTAGCTATTTAGGTAGGAAACACGTCAAACGACGTCCGTTTTCAATGAAACTTTACATGAAGATCCTAAACAATATATAAGACTTGTACCGGGTGTCGGAACCAAAATACGAGCCCGATACCATAGTCTTTTAATCAATTTTCATTCTCATTTTCCTTAATATTTTCAGAAAAACAATTTAATCGAAAAATTCTTTTACTCAAGTTCTAGACCTCGGATTTTGACTCCGGGCACATACCCGAGTCCCATATTTTTCTACGGACCTTCCAAGACAGTCCAATCTCGGGTCCGGGTCGTTTACTAAAAATGTTGACCAAAGTCAACTATAATCATATTAATATAAAATTTCTTCAAAATTTTCACAGATTTTAACACAAAACTTTCCGTCTATGCACCCGAACTATGCACGCAAATCAAGATAATATGAAATGAGGTTTTCAAGGTTTCAAAAGCACAGAATAGATAAGGAAAACAGGTGATGGCCTTTTGGGTCGTCACATCCTCCACCTCTAAAACAATCGTTCATCCTCGAACGGACAAAAGAAGGAATTACCTTAGTCGGGGAACAAATGTGGATAACGGCTTCGGAGGGGCTCGTTCAGCCCAACCAGAATATAATCATTACATTTGCTGCGGCGTGCAGCCCGATCCATACTCAATTATAACATTTGGTGTGGCATGCAGCCCGATCCATACTCAGTCCACGGTATGCATATGAGTCATCTAACATATTCCATTAATTTCCCAATTTCCAATTTATTAAGAAGAATATACATTAGATATTTAACTTCAGGAAAAGTGACTTACCATTTCATAACAGTGATTAAGCACAAGACTGAGATCAATGATTATACAATGCATGCTATCACAATGATATTCATCTTCTTAGGATGCTACAGATCGGTACAAGGCCCCAAACACGACAATAAGCTTAGATATATTCAATACATAGTGATTATCAATCGCCAATATACATACATTTTTGTTCGGGATGGACCAAGTCACAATCCTCAATCATAAACAATCCTGCACCTTCCATGGGATGCGAGTCACGCCCTTCATAGGCGACACCCGGAGCAATACCCGCTCACCAACCATGAAATCTACATCTCAGACCTTACGGTCTACATAGCTCTTCTGCCTAATCTAAGTTGAACGCAGCCTCTCTTGAATAGTCTTGACCTTATCTAAGGCCTCCTGAACTAAGTCAGTACCCAACAACCGAGCCTCTCCTGGCTCAAACCATCCGACTGGAGACCGGCATCGCCTGCCATACAACGCCTCATATGGAGCCATTTAAATGCTAGACTGGTAGCGATTGTTGTAGGCGAACTCTGCTAAAGGCAAAAACTAGTTCCACAAGCCTCCAAAGTCAATGACACAAGCTCATAGCATATCTTCCAAAATTTGAATAGTCCGTTCGGACTGACCATTCGTATGAGGATGGAATGCTGTGCTCAACTGAACCTGGGTGCCTAACTCTTGCTGAACCTCTCTACAGAAGCGCGAGGTAAACTGCGTACCCCGATCTGAGATAATAGTTACCGGCACCCCATGAAGGCGAACAATCTCCCGAATATAAATCTCCACTAACCTCTTAGATGAATAGTAGACTGCTACTTGAATGAAATGTGCTGACTTGGTCAGCCTATCAACAATGACTCAAATAACATCAAACTTCTTCCGAGTCAATGGAAGTCTAGTAATGAAATCCATTGTAATTCGCTCCCACTTCCACTTGGGAAGCCTAATTCTCTGAAACATACCACCAGGCCTCTGATGCTCATATTTGACCCGCTGACAGTTTAAACGTCGAGCGACATACGCAACAATGTCCTTTTTTATCCTACGCCACCAATAATGTTGTCGTAAGTCCTGATACATCTTCGTGGCACCCAGGTGAATAGAATATCGAGAACTATGGGCCTCCGCTAAGATAAACTCTCGAATCTCGTCAACATTGGGCACACAAAATCGCCCCTGCAATCTCAACACCCCGTCATAACCTAAGGTTACCTTCATAGAACCTTCACGCTGCACCGTGTCTCTCAGAACACATAAATGGGGATCACCAAACTGCCGTTCACGGATACGCTCCAATAGAGAAGACCGAGCGACCGTGCAAGCCAACACTCTGCTAGGCTCATAAATATCTAATCTCACAAATCGGTTGGCTAAGGTCTGAACATCTAAAATAAACGGTCTCTGGCTGGCCGGAATATAAGCGAGACTACCCATGCTGGCAGACTTTCTACTCAACGCATCGACCACTACATTAGCCTTACCTGGGTGATATAAGATAGTAACATCATAATCTTTCAACAACTCTAGATATCTCCTCTACCGCACATTCAACTCCTTCTACTTGAACAAGTATTGAAGACTCTTGTGATTCATGTATACCTTACATGCCACACCATATAGATAATGCCTCCAAATTTTTAAGGCATGAACAACCACTGCCAACTCTAGGTCTTGAATCGTATAATTCTTCTCATGGATTTTCAACTATCTCGAAGCATAGGCAATAACTTTGCCATCCTATATCAATACCACTCCAAGCCCAGTACGGGAAGCATCACAATAGACTATGTAAGGCCCTGAACCCGTGGGCAAAACCAACACTGGTGTCGTAGTCAGAGCTGTCTTGAGCTTCTGAAAGCTCGCCTCACACTCATCTGACCACTTGAACTGGGCAACCTTCTGGGTCAACCAGGTCATCGAGGTTGCGATAGAAGAGAAACCCTCTACGAACCGACGGTAATAACCTTCTAACCCCAAGAAGCTCCGAATCTCGGTCACTGAAGCTGATCGAGGCCAATTCTTGACTGCCTCAATCTTGCTTAGGTCTACCTGAATACCCTCTACTGATACAATATGATCTAGAAATGCAACCGAACTCAACCAGAACTCGCATTTTGAAAACTTAGCATATAATCCTTCAGAGTCTGAAGAACCACTCGGAGGTGCTGCTCGTGCTCTTCTTGGCTGCGGGAGTACACCAGGATATCATCTATAAAGACTATCATGAACAAGTCTTGATAGGGCCTAAACACTCGGTTCATCAATTCCATAAATGCTGTTGGGGCATTGGTCAACCCAAAAGACATGACTAAAAACTCGTAGTGCCCAAACCGAGTACGGAATATTGTCTTAGGTACATCAGACACCCAAATATTCAGCTGATAGTAGTAAGATCTCAAGTCTATCTTTGAGAAAACCCTCGCTCCTTGGAGCTGGTCAAACAATTCATCAATCATTAGCAGTGGATACTTATTATTTATCGTCACTTTGTTCAATTGCCGGTAATTAATACACATCTGCATCGAACCATCCTTCTTCTTCACAAATAACACCATCGCACCCCAAGGAGAAACACTAGGCCTGATAAAAACCTTCTCTAGCAAGTCCTACAACTGATCCTTTAACTCTTTTAACTTTGGAGGGGCCATGTGATACGGCAGAACAGAAATGGGCTGAGTGCCCGGAACCAGATCAATATAGAAATCAATATCCTCGTTGGGCGGCATACCCGGCAGGCTTGAATGGAACACCTACAACTTACAAACCACTGGCATAGAATCGATAAAGGAAATCCCCGCACTAGAATCACGAATATAAGCCAAGTAGACCAAACACCCTCTCTCGGCCATACGTCGAGCCTTCACATACAATATAGCACTGTTGGTAGAATGACCTGATACGGCATAAAATAAGACCGAAGCTTCTCTACCACAAGCCGAAACAGTACCTGCACCTCCACCTCTAATACATTTACCTCCATTTCTCGCATCTTTACCTCCACCTCTAATACCTTTACCTCTACCTCTTGCATCTCTACATCCATCTCTAACCTTTATCTCCATAAAGTCTCCGAAGAAGTAGCTGATCTATCACTGGTCCGTGTTGCTGCTCCGCCAAATAAGTGGTACATGACCTCGCCATTCGCAAAGGAACGAAGTAGAAATTTAGTCGGCATTTAAAAAATCAATAGCATGACAAGAAAGAACAAATGAGAGATTTTTCTAACTCAATAGACTCTGAGGAACAAGTACAGACGTCTTCGTACCTACCCCTCAGACTCTACTAAGTTTGTTTGTGAGCTGTGAGACCTATATAACCTAGTGCTCTGATACCAACTTGTCACGATCCAAATTTCCCACCGTCGGGATCGTGATGGCGCCTACTCGTGGCAGCTAGGCAAGCCAATTTACTCACCATTTTCTTTAGTAAAACCATCATGTTGTCAAATTAATGGCATAAATAATAATAATAATAACAAAAATTGTGGAAGTCTAATTTTTTATAAGTCTCAAATAAATACGAAATACTCAGCAACATCCTCTACACAAGATATGGTGTCACATACTCAAGAACCACTAAGAATATGAAATACTCAGCAATATCCTCAACCCAAGATATGGTGTCACATACTCAAGAACCACTAAGAAAAACTACATATAAAGGTCTAAAATAAAATGTATCAGCTGTCTATCTCGAAACAATGAGACCACAATATAAATAAAATTCATAAGAAGAGACGACGGGCCTACGGACGCCTGCAAGGCTACCTTAGTCTCGTGATAGTAAGATCCTGCTATCGAACTACTGCTGTTGCTGCTCAAAACCTGGACCTATGCAAAAACGCACAAAAGTATAGTATCAACACAACTAACTCCATGTGCTGGTAAGTGCCTAGCATAACCCCGACGAAGTACTGACAAGGCTAGACTGGCATAAACCTGTGTAGTTATAAAATATACAGCGGAAAATAAAATACCAAGAAATCAACAACATGGAAGGGGGAACATGCTTCCGGGAAATACAATTAAACAATAATCCAAAGTAACAACCAAAAATAGCTTAATTCCACCGTGAAACAAGAAAACAATATTCAGGCATAACCACAGATATCAACAACTGTTTCGGCGTGCAACCCGTTCCATAATTACCATTGTTGCGGCGTGCATCCTGCTCCACATATCACTGTTGCGGCGTGTAACTCGACCTATATTATTTATCATGTATCATTGCAACTCGCTCCTCAATATTATTTGTTGCAGCTTGCAACCCGCTCCTTAATATCATTTAACAGTCTGAGTCCCCAATCAACAGTCACAATTAAGGGACGCACAGTAAAAAAATACATAGTAAACATCCCGGCAAGGGAGTACAATTAACATTTCAATCATCTCGGCAAGGGAGCACAATTAATAGTTCAATCATCTCGGCAAGGGAATATAGTTAAAATTCAATCATCCCGGCAAGGGAGAATACAATAAGTACTTATGTCCCAGCGAGGGAATAATTAACAACGTTCTCTTTTTCTTACTTTTCTTATCTCACGATATCACTGGAGACCAAGCTCCAAGAAATGCTTATCTCATATTCCGTCACAAACAACAATATAACGACATCCCAGTGAGGGAACAAAACATCTTCTCAAATATTCCGGCAAGGGGGTTACCATGACCCCATTAGACCCAACATCTAACTACCATATTAATTCCAACATCTAACCATCACAGCTATAACCAGCCTATTTCCACACTTAACCACCTCAGTTATATCTAACCGACTACCACACCCAACCACCCTATCTATAACTAACTTGTTACAATACTTTACCTAACACAAGGAAACATCACCCTAAGAATCTGTAACATCGATTAAGAACACAACTCTAGGGAACCACAACTTAACCATGGCCCGCCAAAAGGGCAACATAATGACCTATCCTCTTTCTCACTTTTACTTCATAGTTCCTTTCAAGCAATTGCTCTAGAGGTTCAATATCACCTGTAATTTCACAATTCCTTCTACAACTGGAGCCAGCGCACCTCTATGACACAAGTCATTTCATATACTTTCACTATTCATTTCACAATTCGATCCAATGCTCATAGGAATGAAATTATCATATTACCATTCACATGTTATTCACAATAAATAGGAATACTCCAATAAACATTGAATTCATAATCAATTCATGATAATCACATTATAAAGACTCACGGTCATGCTAGACACCAAAGTATAGATACTCGTCACCATGTCTATACATCGTACTTGATCACATAGCAATTAGCAACAAGACTCAACTCTTTTTACCTCAAGCTAAGGTTAGACCAAACACTTATCTCAAAGCCTTGAAGTCCGCTTAACCTTCAACTATTGCTTTACCACGTGATTCAACCTCCAATTTGCTCGAATCTAATCACAATTTGTTCAGTTACTTTAATAAACAGTATATGAATTAGTTTGAACGCATAAAAATGGTTTTCCCAAGTTTTCCTAAAAAATTCCCAAAATGCCCCCGGGCCCATGTGGTCGAAACTTGAGGTTCGGGCCAAAACTGAATCACCTATAACCCTACGAATCCAAAGATATAATTTGTTTTAATATTCGACCCCAAATTGGGGTTGAATTACCTAAAAATTCTCAAAACCCTAACTTTGCTCAAAACCCATAATTTCTACCTTTAACTTCATGATTTAGGTCTAGTAAAATTATAAATGATGATAGAAAGTGAAAAATATGATTTAGTTAATACTCACCTAAGAGGCTTTGAGAAGATCAGCTCCAAAAATCGTCTATGTCCTGTGGAGAAGACAAGGTTTATGAAAAGTGGGGATAAATCCCGTGTTGCTATTGTTCTAAACATTTTAAAAAAAATCACAGAAGGGATTTACCCTTCACGATCGCGACACCAAGGACGCGTTCGCGATGAAGGAAAACTGGAGGGGGGCATCGTGTTCACGATTAGGAGCACGCGAATGCGAAGAAGGAAAAGCTGGGCCTTGGGAAAATGGCCTACGCGAACGTTATCCGGCAGATGCAAACGCGATAGAGAACATAATAGACCATCGCAATCGCGATGGCCAGCACGCGACCGCGGTGGCGGGGATAACAAGGCAGTGCGAACGTGACCCTAGGGCCAGGTTCGCTAAGAACAAAGGTCTGCAACATAAAGCTGATCCTATTTCCGAGTGTAAAAACACCCCGACACACCTCCGAAACACTCCCGAGCCCAGTGGCTCCTAACCAATCACACACACTAACTTAAAAACATCCTATGAACTTGCTCGAGCGATCAAATCGCTAAAATAAAATCAAATTCAATGAATTAAACCCCAAGATCATCACTTTTCATTTCAAAGTTCATAAACCTTAACTTTAGCTATTTAGGTCCGAAACACGTCAAACAACATCCGTTTTCAACCAAACTTTACATGAAGCACCTAAATAATATGTAAGACTTATACCGGGCATCAGAAATAAAATACGAGCCCGATACCATAGTCTTTTAATCAATTTTCATTCTCATTTTCCTTAATAATTTTAAAAAAATAATTTAACAAAAAAATTCTTTTACTCAGGTTCTAGACCTCGGATTTTGACTCCGGGCACATGCCCGAGTCCCATATGTTTCTACGGATCTTTCGGGACAGTATGATCTCGGGTTCGCGTTTGTTGACCAAAAATGTTGACCAAAGTAAACTATAATCATATTAATATCAAAATTATTCAAACGTTTTCACAAAATTCACATATTTCAACATAAAATCTTTCCGGCTACGCGCCTTGACTGTGCATGCAAAATGAGAAAATATAAAATAAGATTTTCAAGGCCTCGAAAGCACAGAACCATATGAGAAAAATAGTGATGACCCTTTGGATCGTCGCATTGACTCACATTCCACCTCGCTAGAATATGTTAATATTCGACTTCGTTTGAATCACTTAAGAGTCAATCATTTCGACCTCGCTCGAATTGACTCATATTCAACCTCGCTCGAATTTATTAGCACTTGACCTCGTTCGAATTACTTAAGAGTCAAACATTCGACCGCACTCGAATTGACTCACATTAGACCGCGCTCAAATTTATTAGCATTCAATCTCGATTGAATTAACTATAAATCAACATTTGATCTTGTTTGAATCAACTCACATTCAACTTCGTTCGAGTTATTTAACATTCGACTCTGTTCAAATTCATTAACATTTGACTTCGTTCAAATTTATTAACATTTGACCTTGTTCAAATCAACTAAGTTAGAAACTCTCACAAAGGAAAAAATATTCGAAGAAAAGAGAAAAGAGCCAAGAACATACAACAAAAAGTCAATAGTCATTCCATTACAAAATATAAAGTAATACAAAGGGCCATAAAGACACCCTCCCAAAAACGAATAAAAAGAGCAAAAAAAACTAAGTACAAGAAAATCACACTACATAATCTCCGTCTGCGCCATCGCCACCTTCACCACCCGGCCCAACAGCACCATCTCTACCTTCGCTCATGCCATCGGTATACTCATCATCATACTAAGGACCAGATGTAAGCCCATCAAAGTCCTCTTCATCATTATAGCTCCCCAAAGTGGAGGGGTCCTAACTACAAGCAAGCCTGGCATCACGTGCCTTGACACGGGCATCTTCGAAGTTGGCCTCAGGAACCTTCCCAGCCGCCATCAAGTTCCTCTATATGTCCATCTTTGCCTCAGCATGGATCCATATCTCATATAAATTATGAGTAACATCGGGGAACGCAGAAGCATAATAGGAAGAAGGTCGAACCAACAACGATGTCTTCTCAGTATCAAGGTGATGACTTTCTCACTTAGGCTCAAAAATTCTTTCTAAAGTTCACTAATTCTCTCATAAAGCCGCGACTCTCTTAGCATAGCCGTTTCCGCATTAGTTGCACGTTCAGACCTAAGGATACGCATATCACTCTCTAATGCCACCGCCTTTTCCAAAGCTGCTACTCGAGCTTCCTAGGCCCTCACCAACTCTGCCACCTTCTCAGTGAACTTATCGCTCATACAGACAACTCTAATTGAGATTTTCTCAAGCTCCGCCTGTAAGATCAACACTTGCGCTTGAAGGTCGACGCACTTGACCATGACCTCCTTGCTCATATCGAGCTCGTTGTCCTTGGCACAGAGCAACCCTTCGAGCTCACATCATCTACCAATAATCTGCACAAGCTCCTCGTCGTTATGACCCAATTCGCCTCTAAGGGACTGGAGTTACCACCTGCTTTAAACCGTGCACGCATCTCAAGGTACTTCTTACTATAACATATATACTTTGAAACCATCTTACAAAAAACAACCTTCAGCCTCTCTTCTCGGCGAGCAGTCTCGATCTCCAAAATGAACGTCTAAAAAGAGAATAAGAAGAAAATTAGCAAATGTAGAAAGAGGAAAAGAAAAGAAAAATAATAGAAATAACGAAAGAAACTCACCCTCAAAGCCATCCCAGATATACCTAGTGATAAGTCGGAATATTGGAGCACCTGAAGGGTCCTATTTCCAGTGGTGGAACAAATAGGGGAAAATGAGGGGACCATGCTCGATGTATCCTCCAACAAATCATAGTCTAAAGGTATTACAATAAAGCGAAAGGATCCATCTGTTCTCATCTAAACCCGAGTAAGCCCTTTATCGGATATCCTCACTTCCCCAAGGTCAACTCAGAGCTAGATATCTAATTATATACGATCACACTCTTCGCTCCCTCCTCAGCCGAAGAAGGAACGTTGGCCTGCCCTGTCATAGACAGATCGCTCCTCAAAATGATCACATCCACTTCTAGTCGCTCCCCTTCTTCCACGGAGGTGATCTCAATATCTGAAGGAGGACAGTCTCTACATCCGAGGTCGTACCGCCCCTCAAATCGACCTTGGTTAACTCAGGTTTGCCCCATGCTGACTCCTCTTGATCCACTCTTCCATCAACCTCTATCCATCACCTTTTTAATTGAGACTCTTCATCCTCGCTCTGATCCGACGCATCGACCAAGTGAAACACTGTAGAAGTTGGAATCTCCGTTAGCAGGACATCAGCCTGGCAACTAAGACCATGTGAGGCCAGGGTCTGAGGAGTAACAGAAGTCTAGGCAAGCTTACTTGCAGCTACATCGAGTACGGGCCCAACTGAAATACCCGACAAAGCAAGCGTAGAATCCCTCGCCCTCCTTGAAACCCCCCGATATACCAACGAAGAAAGATAAATAAGAAACAGGACAAAAGGATGATAAAAAGGTCAATATTATTAAAGTCAAAGCAAAGTGACTGGCCGACCGTAGGCCTATGCCCAAACCTCTCAATAAATTGCAGCCACTATCGAATGCCACCGTGTGAGGCAAAAGCTAACTCACCCAATCATGAATTTTGACCACTGGCGCTAGAGGATCCCTCAAGGATGCAAAAAGAGAAGGAGAATAATCAGATCTCCAAAAATAAACAACAAAGTCATTTAGCATAAAAATACTTACGAGCAGAGTTACACTACTCGGGGAATCAACTGCGGTTTCTCTGTCTACAAGTATAAGAAATTGGCCCAAAATAGCAATTAGTTTTATTGGCCATCTTCACCATCAATCCCTTAGTTTCATGGTGGCATATGTGAATCATCGTACCCCTTGAAAACTTTGGGTGAAGAGGTGAAGTAGATGGCGGGAAGAAATAGGCCAACTCCACGTACTTGATAAGCATAAAGAAAAACTTGTGTATGTACAGAGAGAGTTGAGTTGGGTTTACACCGTAAAATGGAAAAAATCCTCCGCTAATGATAGAAGAGGAAGTGTATATCCAACAACGAATGGTTAAGTGTAATTCACAGTACCCGAGTGGTGTACTTGCACTATATCGCTACCAGCAGAGAGAAGTTCGATATGGGCCAGCATTCGGACTTAGACCTAAATGCATCAATCACCACCACATCCAATTCAAAAATGACGGGTTCAGGTTCGCCCTTATGTGGGCTCTTGAAGTCTGACTTTGCCTTCCCTGAACGTGGAATTATCTCATCGACGATAGGGAAATTCTTGTCTTCTACCATGGATAATCCTTCTTCATTATGAGGCATGTCTACAACTAAAGTTATAGGATCAGAGGAAACACTACCAATTTTTCTAACTATATGCGAAAAGGAAATGCAAAAGTGAACAAGATGAAAATGGCAAAAGGGAGAAAGAAAATATAAACGCATGAAATTTAAAGAAGGAGAAACATGTGTTTCAAAAGCCCTGGATATGCAACAACTCAAATGATAAGTACCCATCCCTATTTATAAGAATATGGGCACCCTGATCGATAAAGCCCAAATGCAGCATCATTGATTTGGAAATAGAAGTTGTGCGGAAAAACTGAAACACTGCCTCCACCCGAGTAAGCCCTTCATCGAATATCCTCGCTTCCTCGGGGTCAATATCAAAGCTAGGTACATAATCATCTGCGATCACATTCTTCTCCCTCTCCTCCGCCAAAGAAGGAACGTTGGCCTACCCTAACATCAACGAATGACTCCTCGGAATGATCACAGTCGCTTCTAGTCATTCCCCTTGTTCCACGAAGGTGATCTCTACTTATGAAGGAGGCACAATCTTTACATCTGAGGTTGTACCGCCCCTAAACTCGACTGTGGTCAGCTTAGTTTCGCCCCTTGGATCCTCTTACACCACTCTTCCATCAAACTCTATCCTTCGACTTTTCAATTGAGCTTCTTTGTCCTTGCCATGATCCGACTTTTCGACCAAGTGAAACATTATAGAAGTCGAAATCTCCCCTAGCTGGATAACAGCATGGCAACTAGGACTATGCGAGGCTGGGCTTTGAGGAGTAACAGAGGTTTGAGAAAGATCACTTGCAGCACTATCGAGTACGGGCCCAATTGAAATACCCGACAAAGCAGGTGCAGGAGTCGTCGCCATCCTTGAAGCCCTTTGACCTTCCAACGAAGAAAGATCAATAAGAAGCAGGACAGAAAGGACGATATAAAGGTCAACATTATTAAAGTCAAATCAAAGTGACTCATCGGTCGTAGTCTTATGCCTATTTCTCTTATTAAATTGCGACGAATCATGAATCCCCATCGTGTGAGGCAAAATCCGACTCTTCTAGTCGCGAATTTTGACCATTGGTGTAGGAGGATCCCTCTCGCCTGCAAAAAGAGAAGGAGAACGATCATATCGCCAAAAATAAACAACAAAGTCATTTGGCATAAAAACACTTACGTGCAAAGTTCCTCTCATCGGGGAATCCGCTGGGGTTTGATACCACGTGCTCTGCCTTCACGTATAAAAACTTAGCCCAAAACTATCAACTAGTTTTATTGTCCATATTCACCACAAATCCCTTAGTTACCTGGTGGCGCATGTGAATCCTCATGCCCGTATGAAAACTTATGGCGAAGAGGCCAAGTAGATGATGGGGAGAAATTGGGCAGCTTCGCGTACCTGATACAAGAAAAAACTTGTATATGTACCGAGAGAGATGAGTCGGGCACACACCGTAAAAACAGCAAAAATCATGTACCAATGATGGAAGAAGAAGTGTATATCTAACAACGAATAGGTACGTGTAATTCGCAGTACATTAGGTAGTGCATTTGCACTACATCACTACCAGTAGGGATAAGTTCGACGTGGGTTGGATTCACCACTTAGCCCTAAATGAAACAATCACCGCCGCATCTATCTAAACAATGACGGGTTCAGGTTTGCCCTCGGGTGGGTTTTTGAAGTCTGACCTTGCCTTCCCTAAACGTGGAATTATCTCATTGACGGTGGGAAAATTTTCGTCTTCTACCATGACTGCTCCTTCTTCATGAGAATGCATGTCCACAGCCAAAGTTACAAGATCATAGGAAGCACTACCCATTTTTCTGACTATATGTGAAAAGGAAAAAGTGAAAAAGATGACAATGGTAGAAAACACTGAAGGGAGAAAGAAAATACAGACGCATGAAATTTAAAGAAGGAGAAACTTGGATTTCAAAAGCTCTAGATATGCAATAGCTCAAATGAAAAATACCCATCCCTATTTATTAGAATATGCGCACCCTGATCGAGAAAGCCCAAACAAAGCTCATTAATTTCGAAACGCAAGTGGTACGAGAAATGACGTAATGTATTGGGAACATGTACCATTATGATGTATGATGAAATGATGTCATTTCGAACTGATGTAATGGTCAGATGTGGCTCTTCAAGTGTCGGGTCATAAAATGGTCACTCCTTGGCCAACTTGCTTAGATATTTCAAAATTACAAGTGGTGAAGTCCATCTACCGAGCTCGTCTAAAAACAACCCTAACAGGCGGAAGGACTAACTGTATGGGTCAAAATCCGATCAAGGAGACCTCGCCTGAAATAAGGCAATCAAGAATCAATTAGGTCGAGGTCGTGCTTAAGAAGCAATACTGGCGAGCCGAACAACTAATGTCGAGGTTGACCACTTAAATCGGACAAAACGTCTTGTTTAGCAAAAAGATATTTTAAAGAAATATTCAGAGGAATATTTTCTGCATTTGTACTTTTGGTAGGTAAGGGATATGTCCCATATAAGTAGTAATAGATAGAGAAAGAAAGGGCATGTAATTTTCTATTTTGATAATCTCTCTCTATAAAAGTTGGCTCTCAAGTAACAACAAATATTATCTTTACATAAGATTCAGTTTGTAATTGATTCCAAGCTTTCCCATATCAGGTCTGATAAAGTATTTGATATTTCCACATTTGGTTACCTTACATCCTTGCCAGAGAGAGAGAATCATCCACCTCGTTAAATATTTGAGTGAATTATTTTCTCTACTTATATTTACTGTCATTTATCATATTTATTGCTTGTCTTTATCCCCCTCATTCTTTCATAACAATATCATTAAACATCCTTTTTGGAATTTAATAGTTTTAAGTGTGGTTTCTAGACCATTACTATCCACTAATATTGGATTTAGGATTTAATATATTTAACTAGAATTTACCTATTATTATTCATTTAACTAGTTTAACAAAAAGCCTTAAAACTTTTTAGTCAAACAACAACAAATAAGTAAATAAGAAACATAGAAATTATTGGAGTATATCGAAGAAAACAAAAGAAAAGTGAATATCTAATGAAGTAACATACCAAATTAAAGTGATAAGATCTCAAGTGTTAGGAAAAAAACGAAGATGAAACAACAACGAGAGAAAAGAAAGATTACTTACGTTGGTGTAATATTTTTACTTTAGAGTACAAGAATGAAAGTGTCTTCAAGGAAATTTTCTTCAATTTAACATATTTAGGAAAGTATGATATAAAATTAAAATGCTATCACGTTCCACGTGGTACTACAAAAAATAGCATTATATACGGGTGGAAATCGGGGATAACGCACACCCCGATCTATCGATGAATCGAACAAAGTAAGACACTACATATATGAGATAGAAATTAAACGTGGGAACCTTTTTGTATCGAGGACCGTGAAAAGTGAGTGGAGTGCTCTCCATCAGACATGGCAAAACAACACACCCGAACTCGGGACAGGTTTTGGGACTTCGGGAAAACACAATGAATTGTTATACGCGATAAATTGAGGGCGCCGATATCCGCAACCGACCAGGATATCATGGCATAAATCTCGCACGATGACCGTTATGGATCAGTAATTAACGAGAGAGGAAGATTTATACCTTTTTTAGACTTGTGCTAGGTTTCAAAACTCTCCTACTATATAAAGGGAAATTTTTTTCTTTGATATCATACATAGTAAAACACAAACCAAGGCAATACAAATTTATTTTCCTGTTTCCTAGCTATTGGAAAATTCTTACTTTAGTGTTGTTCTTCATTCACCAAAGGTCCGATCGAGAGCAAAACTATTGTTCAACCTAAGTCCGAGCTAGGCCGTAACATTGTGACTAGCTTAATTATTAATTATGTCTTTAACTCATTTATCCAATATTCTTGGTTATTTATGTTGAATCAATTCACATATACTTAAAAACGCATACAAATTAATTATTTTCCGTTTTAAGGTACACAAGTATTATTAATAAGTCAACAATATTTGCACTAATTGTAGCCACATATATGGTCTTCTTAATACCTTGCTGATATAGATATATAGTATGGCTAACCAACCCCCCCCCCCCCCCCCGCGCGCGCACACATATATATATATATATAGATGGAGGAAAAGTAAGGTGGCATATCTCTTTGTCATTAACACAATGTTTATATTTATTACTATCAAGTTGGTTGTACAGTGATGTACTAGTTATACTTAGTAGAGTATTATAAGTAGTATAAATAAGGGTAGATATTTTCTGTATTGGTATTGTATTTATTTTTGTATTTTTAGCTTAATGTATATCTGAGCTTCTTAGCTCTTTTCTCTAATGAAATATAATCTTCCAGCCCCCTCAACAAGGGCATTCTCTATCCTCCTTTGGAGCTCACTCAAGCTAAGCTCATCTCCTTCATCTTCTCTGTTATTTTGTTATGGTATGAGAGCAAAGATCTCGATCCTGAGCTCAATCGATAAACTTCCTTCTCAATTTGAGTGTATCTCCATATTAAATTTGTGTACAAATAGCGAAGTTTCCCCAATCTTCAAATCGATAATTATGGCTAATGATGAAAATGTGACGAATTCCACAAATCCGACCTTAGATTTTACCAATCTACTCTGCATGCACCTATCTGAAAGCACTGGTTATGTGATAGTGTCGGGGCCCTTCAACGGATCAAGATATAGATCATGGAGAAGAGGAGTTTTGAGGTCCCTCTTAGTGAAGAATAAAGTGGGATTCGTAAATGAAAAGTGCGGAAAATCGAATTCTCGGGATCCTAATTACGATCACTGGGAACACTGTGACAACATGGTCACATCATGGATCCTAAATTCTATCTCAAAGGATTTAGTGGACAACTTACAATATGTTAATAACGCTCAGGAACCCTGGAAGACTTGAAGACAGATATAACCAAACAAATAGAGTGAAGTTGTATAAATTGCAAACAGAGATAAATGATTTGAGTCAAGAAACCATAGATATCACTGAGTACTATACTAAAATGAAAAAACTTTTGGAAGGGCTAAATACATTGAATGCACATGCTCAGTGCAAGTGCAATTGTATATGTGGTGCTAAGGCAAATATGCAGAAGGCTGAGCAGGACAGACGACTGATCAAGGTTCCAATGGGGCTAAATGAGGTGTACACTATAGTTAGGGAAAGTATTTTGATGATGAATCTGTTACCTTCACTCCCTCGGGATTTTTCAACCCTTATCCAAGAGGAGAAACAAAGAGAGGTTAAGATGAGCAATCAATTGGTGATTGAATATGCTGCTTTCAATGTTAATAGATCAGGACGTAATCCTTTTAGGACTAATTTTGGTCAACAAACAAGCACTACAGACAATACTGGTTATACAAACATCAATCAGCAGGGAAATAGAACACGAAACAACAACTACAATGGAATATATTCTGGGAGTAGGCCACGAACTTTTTATAACTATTGTAAGAGGTCAGGTCACACTAAGGAAATATGCTATAAATTACATGGTTATTCTCAAGATTCAAGGTTCAACAAAAGAAAAAGAATTGCTGCAAATGTACATGGAGGTCAAGGAGACAATGGCACTAAAAGTGAAGATGGAAATAATATGTAGATGTAGGAACATGAAAGAACTATGCAAAACCTTACCAACGAGTACTATAATCGCTTTCTGAGCATCTTGGAGAATTTGCATACTGGAAATGGAGGAAATAAATGGAAAGTAGGAGCTTTAAAGTTTACAGGTATCTCAGCCAATTTAACTCATTTTGATTCTAGTTTTAACTTATAAGAATGTTCTAAATTTGTTGATGACTCTTGGATACTTGATTCCGGAGTATCAAACCATATGACATATAATAAATCTATGTTAACCAATTTGAAAACCTTAGCATATCCTTTCCCGATTACTTTACCTAATGGTTATAAGGTGAAGGTGAAATTGATGGGACATATAGTGATGTTTCCTAGGTTCACTATAAAAAGAGTTCTTTTTGTCCCTAACTTCAAGTTCAACCAAATCTCAGTACACTGTTTAGCAGTTCAACTTGATTGCTTTGTTATATTTACCAAATTTGCTTGCCTCCTTTTACAGGCCCCTTCACTGAAGAGGCCTCTGGAAATTGGTGAGAGTAAGGATGGTCTATACCTCTACACATTAGATTCTTGCAAGTCCAACGCCTCAAAATTCTACAAATCTAACCCCCTAGTACTTGAGAACTCATCTAGTAGACCAAATAAAGGTGATGTAATCGCTCGGTATATTTTATCTAGTGTAACTAGTAGTGGTAGAGTTAGTCCACACTTCACTTCACTCATTACACTTAGTTTACATAATTCTGTTTCCTCTATTGTTCATAGATCACACACTTCTCCTCACTAATGTAATAAAGATCTCACAAATTTTCATGTGCGGAATGAAGGAAATATTAGTTCTACATGCAATGCATCTATGACCGATAAAAACATGATTGATCTTTTGTGGCATAATATATTGGGTCATGTACTTTTTGTCAAAACGAGAGGAATTAAATCCATACATGTTCATTTTTAACCCAGATAACCTTCCATTTGTCCAATGGCTAGACAAAATAGACTACCATTCTCAGAAAGAACTACATCTACAACCAAAATCTTTGAAATCTTACATGTTGATTTGTTGGGGCCATATCATGTGGCAACCCATGATAAAAAAAAAGTACTTCATCATTCTAGTAGATGACTACAACATGTGAATTTGGACACACCTCTTAGCTGCAAAAGCAATGCCCTGCAAGTAGTCAAGGTTTTCTCTACCATGGTGAAGAACCAATTCAACTGTTCCATTAAGAACATTAGAACTGATAATGGCATTCAATTCATAAATTTCTAAAATTTCTTAGGGGATAATGCATCAGAAAATATGTCCCTATATACTTCAACAAAATGGTATAGTTGAAAGAAAATATAAGTACCTTCTAGAGACAGCCAGGGCACTGTTATATCACCCGTGCAATACTAGGGAGAATGTATCCTCACCTCAACTTACTTAATCAACACGATTCCTTCTACTACTCTAAAAAGCAAATGTCCATTAGAACTGCTCTACAAAAGAAAACCCAAATACTCTCACCTTAAAAGTTTTGGATGTTTTTATTTTCCTACAACCCTAAAAACTCATAAAGATAAATTTGAATCTGGATCTTTACCATATTTTTGTGGCATATCCCTTTGGGACAAATGGCTACAAGGTACTCAATATAGTCATAAAGAGAATTCATGTGTCAAGGGATGTTATATTTCATGAAAATGTATTTCCTTTTACTTTGCACTCCAATTCCAATAGAGTCTTTACCTTATTTTCACAAGTAAATTTAGATTTAGATTTAGCACAAGATCTACTCCCCTTTCATAGGTCAACATCTATCCTCAGGTCTCATAGTCCATCACTCCCAATTGTGTCACCTAATGCCTCATCGCCAGGACAAAGTGAACCTAATACTCATGCAACCTCAAACTTAGAAGAACACTCTTTTTTTTCTAACAACAATGAAACACTCTCAAATAATACTCTTAGCTCAATAGTATAGGAATCTATTGAAAATTTAGGAATACCTTCCAGAACCCTCAAAGTGCCCACTTACTTAAAAGATTATAATTATTTACTTCCCAACTTACAAATAAATCATCCCGATTCTCCCTCTAATAGTAAGCAAAGCACCACCTCACTCTCCTTTAGTGTTTTTGTATCAAATGCCAAATATATTTCACTCAATGCTTTAAATTCTGATAGTCAGCAACTAATCAGAACTATTTCACATAAGACTGAACCTAGTTTATATGAAGAGGCAACTGTTGTCCTACTTGGCAAGCAACTATGCATCGGAAGTTTGAGGCTCATTATGCTAATCACACTTGGAGTCTAATGCCTCTTCCAGTTGGAAAAGGGGAAATAAAATATAAGTGGGTATACAAGGTGAAGCACAAAACAGATGGCAGTATAGAAAGATTGAAAGCAAGGCTAGTAGCAAAGGGATATACTCAGCAGGCAGGGGTAGATTACATAGAGAATTTTTTATCAGTAGTAAAAATGACAATTGTCTGGGCCTTAAATGGGACAGTAGTAAAGAAAGGACGTGAGATCTTCCAATTGGATGTGAATAATGTATTCCTCCATGGGTATCTTCATGAGGAGGTATACATGAAAGTACCTCCAGGTCTAGCTATAGAAATGTCGTGTTTAGTGTGCAAATTGAACAAGTCCTTATATGGTTTAGAACAAGCAAACATGCAATGATATAAGAAATTGACTGAAGCACTCTGTTCCACGGGGTACACACATTCTTTAGACAATTCTTTATTTTACAAGAAACATGACACTTCAGTAGTATGTAGTTGTTTATGTGGATGGTGTCCTAGTGACAGGGACTGTTTTACACGAGATAGAAGCACTTAAGGGTTTCTTGCACAAGACCTTCAAGATAAAGGACCTGTGAAGACCACAATACTTCCTAGGGTTAGAAATCTTGTACAAGTATGATGGAGTATTAATATTACAAAGGAAATTCACAATGTACCTCCAGTCAGAATTAGATTGCACAAAATATTCTATTTTGACCTCTCCACTAGATCCCTCAACTAAACTGAGTACAGATGAAGGATCTCTATTGCCTGATTCTTCACACTTTAGAAAACTAGTGAAAACGTTGAATTATTTAACCAACACAAGGCTTGATATATCCTATATTTTGAAACATTTGAGTCAGTACATGCAGAGTCCAAAGGAGCCACATTTGAAACCTGCATATCATGCATTAAGATATCTCAAAGTGATCCCAACTTAGGGATCTATCTATCCAACAAACATGATTATATGATTTGAGCTTTTTGTGACTCGGACTGGGAAGTCTGCCCTGATTATAGAAAATCAGTGAGTGGGTATTTTGTATTGGTGGGTGCTGGACCTATTAGTTGGAAATCCAAGAAGCAACACACCATCTCACTATCCTCAACAGAATACAGAGTTGCTAGATAGGTTGTGGGAGAACTCGTGTGGTTACTCAGATACTGCAAGAATTGACAGCTCATTTAATATTTCTTGTGCCAATTTTCTGTGATAGCCAAGCAACACTCCATATAGCCAAGAATCATGTATTTCATGAACGCACAAAATACATAGAAGTGGACTGTCACTTTGTGAGAGATCAAGTACACAAGGGGCTTATTACTTTGCACCACATTTTCATGAACGAGCAACTAGCAGACATTTTTACCAAGCCTCTAACAGGACTGAAACACTGCAATTTACTTAGCAAGTTGGCTGTGAGTTCCTCCCTTCCAACTTGGGGGTGAGTGGGTTGGTGGGTATTAAGACAGTGTATATATTTATTAGGCGAAATACATAAATAGCCCATTAAAGTTGTCCTCAACGACCAGATGAACACCTCAACTGACCTCCTTTATCATTTAAATACTTCAAGTGATTGTTAAGTAAATCAAATAGACACCTAGTACAATAAATCAGATACATGAGTTACACTTGCCAATGATGTGTCAAGTGAGTCAATCAGTGAACAACATGTGTGATTTATAATTAAAACTTACCACTTATAATTAACAAAAAAAATTCCCCAAAGCAGCCCCCCTACTTCATCTTATTCCTTCCAAAACCAAAACCAGCGCTACCCCGAACCCTATTCATCTTCTTCCTTCTGCTCTTCTTCTGTGTCTTCTTCCCCTTTTCTTTAATTCACTCTCCATCCAACCAATTAAACACAAATCTTCTCATCCCAAAAGTGTAGAAGTGGAGACTAGATAGCAAAAAATTGAAGGCGAAGAAGAAGAGGGCCGGCGAAGACGAAGGAGAAGAGAAATATCGAAGATGGAGGGTCTAAAATTTGGGTTCTATAAATTGAAGTTGTTTGTGCATGAAAATTGGTGCGTGTTATTTTTGATATTTGGATTATTGTGTTAATATTGATTTAAACGAATTTTACTGAAGAAATAGAATTTCACCATTATTGAAACTGAAGCTTTTGTTTCTCTAATTTATTATTTTTGGTGCAAAATTATCAATTGATTCAAATAATTGGTTGTTGTTTGTGTGTTTTCATTGGAATGGAGGTGTTGTCAGATGAAATATGGTATTTATCTAGTGGAAATTTGATGATTTTTCGCAACTATTGTTGTTGCAATTTTGCTACTTTTTTTGGCTAGCTCGGAATAAATTTTGGCTCGGCTGATATAGGCGAAGCTCTGGAGGTTATGGGCAGTAAATTTTTTGATGAAATGCAATATTTTTTAGTGATTTAAGGTGGCTTAGTTGGAGCTTTTGTTCATGGAAGATATGGTGGTTTCATGGTGGTTTGCACTTGAAAGAAGAAGAGAGGCTAAGATGAGGTGTTTCATATTTTTTTCTTTTTCTTTTTCTTTTTAAATTAGTCTGCAAAAAATACACGCACTCAAAATTTGGTTAGCAATCAAGCATATGCCACATCAGCGACATGTGTGTACTTGATCTGAGTAATAATCACTTGAAGTATCAAAATAATAAAGGGGTCAATTGAGGTGCTCAGCTGGTCGTTGAGGACAATTTCAAGAGACCGTTTATCTATTTCGCCTATTTATTACTATCAAGTTGGTTGTAAAGTGATGTATTAGTTGTACATAATGAAGTATTTTTGGTAGTATAAATAGGAGTAGATATTTTTTGTAATGGTATTGTATTCATTTTTATATTTTCAGCTTAATGTACATATGAGCTTCTTAGCTACAATCTCTGATGAAATATAATCTTCCAAGCTCCCTTAATAAGGGCATTCTCCATCCGCCTTTGGAGCTCACTCAAGTTGAGCTCATCTCCTTCATCTTCTCAGTTATTTTGTCAGCCAACTTTATCATTTATCTTTATTCTTATTTTTTTGACTCTTTTCCCCACCCTTTCCTTAAAAAAACTGCTATATTCATCTTAAATGTTATTCTTTCCGATTCAAAATAAGTGATTTTTTGGCCTTCTTTTTGTGGTTTAAAATAAGTGATTTTTTCAAATTTCAAGAAAGAATTAATTACTTTTTTCATATATTGTCCTTGGAGTATGGAGGCGAAGAAGGCGGCGTTTGCTAAGTTGTCAGGGAGCTCAAGCGAAGAAGAAAGGAGAGTGAACAAGGAGAACTACAAGGTGGCGAGGAAGGAAGCGAAACTGGCGGTCACGGAAGCTAAAAATGCAGCGTTTGGGCGCATGTACGAGGAATTGGGGGAGAAAGGCGGGGACAGAAAGTTATTCCGGTTGGCTAAGGTGAAGGAGAGGAAGGCGCGGGATCTAGACCAAGTTAGGTGCATCAAGGACGAGGATGGTAGGGTTCTGACGGGGGAGTCGCAAGTCAAGCGGAGATGGCAGGAATACTTTCGAGACCTACTTAACGAAGAGGGGGATCGAGTCTTAGAGCTAGGGGAGCTGGGGCATTCAGAGTGTCCTAGAGACCTCGGGCACTGCAGGCACATTAAGGAGGAGGAGGTCTTGAGGGCGTTGCGTAGGATGAGTAGGGGTCGAGCGACTGGGCCAGACGAAATTCCGGTGGAGTTTTGGAAATGCATGGGTAGGTCGGGAGTGGAGTGGTTGTCCAGGTTGTTCAATGTGATCTTTAGGACCAAGAGGATGCCGGAGGAGTGGAGATGGAGTACAGTGGTTCCCTTGTACAAAAACAAAGGGATATCCAGTGTTGCAACAACTATAGGGGTATCAAATTAATAAGTCACACCATGAAGGTCTGGGAGAGGGTGATCGAGGCGAGGGTGAGGGAGATGTCATCTATATCCGTGAACCAGTTTGGTTTCATGCCGGGTCGCTCTACTACAGAAGCTATCCACCTTGTGAGGAGGGTGGTGGAACTGTTCGGGGATAAGAGGAAGGACCTGCATATGGTGTTTATCGACTTGGATAAGGCGTACGATAAGGTCCCTAGAGAGGTTCTGTGGAGATGCTTGGAGGCGAAGAGCGTGCCAGAAGCCTACATCACAGTGATCAAAGACATGTATGATGGAGCCAAGACTAGGGTTAGGACGGTGGGTGGCGACTCGGACCATTTTCCGGTGGTTATGGGGCTACATCAAGGATCAGCGCTAAGCCCTCTCTTATTTGCCTTGGTAATGGATGCTCTAACTCGCCATATTCAAGGGGATGTGCCATGGTGTATGCTCTTTGCTGACGACATAGTCTTGATAGACGAGACGAGGGCCGGTGTTAATGCGAGGTTGGAGGTCTGGAGACAGACCCTCGAGTCTAAGGGTTTTAAACTAAGCAGGTCTAAGACAGAATATCTAGAGTGCAAGTTTAGCGCCGAGTCGAGCGAAGTAGGCTGGGACGTGAAGCTGGGATCTCAGGTCATAGCCAAGAGGGACAGTTTCAGATATCTTGGATCGGTGATTCAAGGGGACGGAGAGATTGACGGGGATGTCACTCACCGTATAGGAGCGGGGTGGTTGAAGTGGAGGCTCGCATCGGGAGTCTTGTGTGACAAGAAAGTTCCACAGAAACTCAAGGGGAAGTTTTATAGAGCGGTGGTTAGACCTGCCATGTTGTATGGGGTGGAGTGCTGGCCTGTGAAGAACTCTCATGTCCAGAGAATGATGGTTGCGGAGATGAGGATGCTTAGGTGGATGTGCGGGCTCACCAGGTTAGATAAGATTAGGAACGAAGTTATTCGGGAGAAGGTGGGGGTGGCCCCGGTGGATGAGAAGATGCGAGAGGCGAGACTTCGGTGGTTCGGGCATGTGCGGAGGAGAAGCCCTGATGCACCGGTGAGGAGTTGTGAGCGACTGGCGGTGGTTGGCGCGAGTCGAGGGAGAGGGAGGCCTAAGAGGTATTGGGGTGAGGTGATTAGGCAGGATATGGCTAGAATGGGGATTTCCGAGGACATGACCCTTGATAGGAAAGTTTGGAGGTCTAGTATTAGGGTTGTAGGGTAGGGCCTTCTAGAATTCTTAGTACTTCTGTTAGGGGTTGAGTGGGGTTTGGTAGCGATCTCTATAGTTAATTAATGTATTGTATTGTGCCTCTTATGGTAGTAACCGATTGGTATTATTGCATGTCATTCTACTTTCGGTTTTATGTTTAGATAATTATTTATTTGATCTATCCCGGATTTACTAACATTGTTTTGTTTTGTTTTGTTTTGTTTGTTGATTTTCTCTCTCTTTTTCTGAGCCGAGGGTCGGCCGGAAACAGCCTCTCTACCCTTTCGGGTAGGGGTAAGGCCTGTGTACGTATTACCCTCCCCAGACCCTACTTTGTGGGAACATACTGGGTAGTTGTTGTTGTTGTTGTTGTCCTTGGAGTAAATAATATTGGAATATGTGTCACGAGTGTTTATGTATGGTAATAAAGCTTAATATGATCAATTCTATTGCTAATTAATGCTAAAATGTGAATTTCTTAATGTGTGTGAAAACATCCAAAAAATCACTTATTTTAGACCGAAAGGAGTAAATATTTATTTATGAAGGAATGCCATGTGTGCAACAGTTATATATCAATAGTAAATAAATTAATTGTTAGTTAATGGCAATAATGGTACGAGAAGCCTAACGACCGTAAATCACAACTTTTAGCAGTTATGTGTTTTAATGAAAAACATATTTCAACAGTTACAATTACTAATCAGATAAATTCCCAATCTAATTAGGTTCTTTCCCCCTTTCAATTTAAGGTTATTATTAAATGTGTGTAATTTGCCAACAAAGGGTCAAATATTATATTATACTCCAACGTCTCAGTTCTCAAAAGTCAAAGATCGGTTCTTGCCTAGCTTTATCACATCACAAAATCAAAATTATATACAACTCCTCCTTTCTTGACATCTTGACTATGAAACTGTAACTCAATGGCATATTCTTTAGAGGCAGGTTATTTTCTGTTGTGGTAGTAGTAATATTCTTTTTCCTTGCAATGTTTCTCTTCTGGTTATAAGTTTTTATTCATTCAACTGTATTCATTTGATAGCTTTTCTGAAACAACATATATGTTGCTCTACTGATTGGTGAAATCGGTCTATTTAAATATTTTCATTTCTATTGGTATTCATCCTTTTATTATTACTAGTATCTATGAATGTGCTTTGCACGTTAATAATGGCACGTGATGGTTTAACTATTTAAATTATCTAAAAGCCAAAAAATATTATTACACTAGCGTGATATGCGAATTCAAAATAGAACATCATTAGAACTTACACAAATGATCAATTTAATCATGTTAGTTAGATAATTACGTATTATAGTTTAAAATTATTTAATTTGATGGTATCATACGAACACTTCTTTGTAGATGATTTTTTTTTTGTATATTTTCTTCTAATGCTTTGGTTACTCTGTCATAACCAGAACTCTTATTGTCGATATTGATATTCATTCCTCTTGAAAGTGTAATATATAATTGTTCGTGCAAGAAAATATATTACGATAAATGTAGTTTAAGTATAATTTTGAAAAGCTAAGCTTTACGGTCTCTGATTTCGTCGATTTTCATATTATCCATAGTACATGACAGAATCACCTTCCAAGCCATTAGTTTTTCACCAAATGGTTCATTGGTATTTAATATATCTCCAAGGGCAATTGTTTCGATCATTTAACACTAAACCATAAGCGCTTCATCACATATTATCAATTTTACTTTCCTTATAAATTTGGCATTGTTGCTCTGCTCTGATGTATTTATGATGGTTATTTCAGTTGTTTGAAGAGGTATATCAAATATAAACTGAGTGGCCTCATAATAAAATCGTTGCTGGTACACCATTTGTTATTATTACTAATAGTATCATGCCTCTTGATTTGACATTTGCAAGTAATGCATGACATATAAATATTTCCGATTCCGTCGGCGGCATCTACAAAGGATAATCCCGTTATAAGAGCCGACTCTTTATAATATAGCCTTGAAAGCTTGTTCTTGTTCGGGTTTAACTTTGATTGTGCTTCCACATACACTTCTATAGTTGTTTGATCCTTAGTACTATAATAACATTTTTACTTTGTGTTCCAATTTTTTTAATCTCTAACGCTCTTTTTATGGAATAAATTTATGTACCCTAAGATTTTTCTTAACTTGATAAATAATTTCACTCATATGATAACTTTAAAAATAATTAAATTGCATTATCTTGCTGAAAAACTAATTGATAGATTTAATTTATGTGGTCTTAACAAAAATAATTTATTTTATGTTGATTCAGATTCTTAATATTAGTTCATCTCATGTTTTGAAGATTTAATCTTAATTATAATTTTATCCACCATAAATTTTATTTTCAAAGAGTAAAAAGATCAATCTCACATTTCACTTTTGGTTCTTTATATTTGCAGAACTATTAGTGCTATTGACCTTTAACAACTATTTTTCTTTCTATTTGTCACATATTTATATTTTAAATATTTTCTTAGTTGTTGTTTAATAATTGGTTATATTTTTCAATAATTAATTAAAATATATATTATTTGAGTAGGAAAACAGTTCAAATATCATATAAAATATATTATGTGAATATGTTTTCTCAATTTCAATGGCTTATGCAGTCCATTTAATATTACTTTTATTTTCTCTTAGTATTGGATATTATGGAGTGGTAAATGTACTGTTTATATGGAGAATTATTATGAAATTAATTTTATTAAACCTTCCGACATACTTTTAATAAGAAGTTAATAGATAATTTTAATTTTAAAATATTAAATATTAAAAAATTTAATAAACTTCATGTAGTCCAAAAAATATGTTATTTTAGTTATGTTCTTTCCCTATGAGTTATTCTATTTAATATTTTAGGACTATTTTGATCTATTAGTATTGTATTCGTATTTTTATAATAATATAGGCTCTCTTTTTTTCTAAATAAATTTAAACAGTATAATACATTCTCAAATTAAATAATAATAGCACATCATAATATATTTTCAATTAAATTAGTAATTGAAAAATTTAAGAAGCATATCTTAAAGTAATATGATTACATGACTTAAAACATGTCTATATCCGAATAGTAATTATACCGATAGGAAATTTAATGTGTTCTCAGGTATTAGGTTTACATGCTAACGTGTAGTATTATATGTCTATACTCCAAATTAATTATACTAATAGAATTCCTAAAGATAATCATGTAGGATTCCTAACGTGTAATACTATGTCCCTAAAACTAGTAGGATTACAAATGTCTACAATATCGGTTATTTCTTTTATTGTGAGTTATTATGCTTAATATTATAAGCTTATTTTGTAAACCGACATTATATTCAGTCTTCTATAATAATATAAATATAGATATGTAGATAGATAATACAAATATAAATTATTAGCAAAGCCTGGAGCTTATTGTTGGAATTCCCAAAATACAGGTTTAGCGGTTTAAAGGTACAAATATAATATTACTTTTAGTTGAATTTAACGTTTTAGATATTAGATTCTTAAATATTACAATATTATCTAATATTATTACCATTTTTTTATCTAATTACCATATTATCTAATATTGAACTATTTGTTAAAATATTTAATCTTGCAAATCATAAAATTAGATCAATAGCCATAATAAGTTCAATTCGAATAGAAGCATGCGTAAAAGTGTAATTTTCTTTATTGTTAATTATCAATAGAATTCACGAGGATATTTATAAAACTTAAATAGGTTCGTATATCATTAGGTTTTGGAATGTAAGTTGGAATCCTAGGAATCTTCCAACACACAGGCTAATTAATATATTTTTATTGAAAAAAAAAGCCTAAAACAAATTAAAAACCAAATCGGATACAAAAAAATATTACAATTATGTCCAATACTATAGCTATAATTTATAACTATTTTGGTAAACCAATATTGTATTCATATTTTTATAATAATATAGAGGACAACAAAAACAACAACAACAACTATCCAGTATAGTCCCACAAGGTGGGGTCTGGGGAGGATAATATGTAGACATGCCTTACCCCTACCCAAAAGGAGAGAGAGGCTGTTTCCAATCGACCCTCTGCTTAGAGAAGGAAAGGGGAAGCAACAACAAAGATAAGAAGTATATTATAAAAGTAATAGAATTATATGGCTAAACATATGTCCATATCCCGAAAGTAATTATACTAATAGGAAACCTAACATGCTCCTAAAGGTTTTAGGTTTACATGCTAATATTTAGTATTATATATCTATGTCCGAAACTAATAAGTCTTTTTAATACTTATTTTTCTATTTTTATATTATTACTATTGATAGCTTCAATTGAAAAAGAACTCCTACACCTAATAAATTAAAGTCTCGATCTTGCTTTTAATTCTTATAATTAGAATCATTGAATTTGTCTTAAATTCTTATGGGAATCTACTTGAATGGTTAAAAGTTAAAAAGATTTCCACAAAGCATTAATTGAAATCAAAGTCTAAATTTTTTGAAAGTCATAATCCAACATATTCGAAAATATTTGAAGGATAATATGATTCCTAAAAGTAATCATGTATGATTCATAATGAATTATGTTCTAAAACTAATGGGATTATAAGATTAATATCTAAAATTTTGATTATATCCTTTTATTATGAATTAATATGCTTAATATATATATGGTGATGTCTCTCTATTTCAATGGATCCCATAACAAAATAATATAGAATTTTTTATTTTTTGTCTGATACAATGGATCCAAAAATGTAAGATTAACATTCATAATTTTGTGAGGCAAAAAAATCCTCGTACAACTAGTATTAATTATATAAAGCACAAAATATAATTTCTCAAATAATATCGTTCATGACGTATGGAAATCGGATGCAAATATAAGTCACTCTTATTTTATTTGGGATGGGACTCGCCCAATAATAATTGTACGAAGAAGGTGGCCTCATACAACTATGGTTGGGCGAGTCTCAACCAAAATAAAATTTGTCAGGAGAAATTGATTCAAAAACTCGTGTGACTTTTACGGCAATATCTGCTGTTCATACGTAACTTGCGGGTCCCACCGAGTAGAAGATTTACGCGATTTACAATGCGAAGCAAAATTCCTCAAAATCTACGTCTTATTTCATGCTACACTGAACCGGGTTTTCGCCTTACACATAAATCGCAGCGTTAAAGTGGACAGCCTTAATTAGCAGGAGAAAAAGATGGACCCGAAGGACGCCGAAGCTCCCGTACTATCGGACCGGGTTCAGATAAACGGAATTGTCGTTCACTTGACTCTGACTGCCGGAGGACAACTCCGATGGCCTGACCGGTGTTTATCAATTGAGAAAGATGTCCTAGGGTTCGTTGTCGAAGGTTCTCGGATCAAAATCAACGCTGTCCTTGAGAGTGGAGCTGGAATTTGCTGTGCTGGTGATGGCGGAGCTCCGTTGAGGAAGACTTTCACTTTTGAGCCGTTATCTGAGGATTCTCTTCGGCTTTGGAATCAAAGACTCCAAGCAGTCCTCGATTCACTCGGTAACAACTGACGACAGAACTTTTGAGGAATGCAGTAGTTTATGGGTTATTAAAACTATAGTATTAGAATTTATAATATTACTGAAATGTTATTTGGAACCATATGAAAATATTAATTCATGTTTCTGAATAATTCTCTAATAATGCGTGATTATTCATTCAGAGTAACAATGAGTTTTGGTGGAATTATATCCAGGTGAGTCAAAATAGGGGTAAGGTCTCCCCAAACCCCATTTATGGGATCAAACTGGATTTGTTGTTGTTGTTGTTGTGGCTTTATATGAGGGAAAAAAATGTCGTCCGAAGAAAATGTAAGTTTTATAATGCTTAAGCATCAGAAATTCCGTAAGTTAATCAGCTACAAAGTTCTTTTTCCCAAATTAAAGATTTTTCTATCCATTTTGTCTTAAGTCTTGATCTGATGTGTGATTGAACATGAATATGACACGGCCGGCCTACTAGCATATATAGTAGTAGTATATAACAGAGAAGAAATGTTAAAGCAAATGAGTGCTTACCTAATTTGAAAAAAAGAGTGCTTCTAGCTTGTTTTTTCTTAAACCTAAGAAGCTGGCGCTTTAGTTAAGTTGGCGCTTCTGCGTTCTGGCATGCTTTGCTTTTCGTCTTGCTCAAAATGATATTCTGTTCTGTTAACTACAGATAGTTAAGGGTATTGTTATTATCATCATTATTCTGGTTGTTATTATCATTAATTTTTATTTTTAATAACCTTCGTGTCCGGCAAGCTTGCATGCATCTCCGGTAATTCCACGGGGTACCTGCTATCTCCCACTAGCACAGGTATCAGGTAACCCTGTCCACCAAGGCTTGGACAGATAGAAAGAAATCATATGGCGTTGGGATTTGAACTTGAGACCCTCATGGTTCTCAACCCAATTTATTGACCACTAGTACACACCCTTCGGTGCTTCTTCTATTTGTTGTTATTATTATTTATTTTGGTGTTTGTATGTGATATAGAATACTTGACATCATGGGATTTTAGGTCGTCCTAAGAGACTTTTTGTACTTCTGAATCCATATGGAGGAAAGCGATCTGCATCAAAGATATTTCTTGATGATGTAAAGCCCCTACTTGATGATGCAAATATTCACTACACATTGCAAGGTTTGAAATATTCAATCTTCTTATCCACGTGTAGCTGGTGTTTGTTCAATGATTTTACTTGAGTCTATAATCATGACTTATACTCTTAATCTTTCACTCTCAGAAACTAAATATCGGTTACATGCAAAGGAAGTAGCTCATTCATTGGATCTTTTGAGCTATGACGGAGTTCTTTGTGTCAGTGGGGATGGAATTTTGGTTGAGGTAGGTTGGTCATGTTTTTTATTATTTTGTTATCTTTGTCTGGCCTATTGTTGTTTGATTTTCCATCAGCCCAGCTCAAACAATTTGCAGTATACTCTTCTTTTGACATATAGTACTTGATTATGGAATACCTAGCTTGTTTATTGAATGGAAGGTTATCCTTTCCTGTTGTAAGGCTCAAGATAATCTAGTTTATATAAAATTCTGATTTAAAAGATGTCAAAGATGAGCGCACAGTGGAAAAACTGATATGTAAATTTTACTACTTAACCATTCAGTTCTTCCTAAGACTTCTACTCAGCTGCATTATGAGAGTGCATTACGATCTTCAGGGTAACTATTTGTTAGCTTACTGAAAGGAATTGCTAATGCCAATAAATAAACTCATAAATATCATGATTACATATAAAACATTCAAAGATCAATTTATAGTACTTATTTCTAAACATTAAAGAGCTTATATATAACTATGTTGTTCTTATGCTTCAGATGTATACATAGAAACATCAGAACTGCATATAAAAAGAGAAGCACAGATGCTTTGTACACTTACGCCCCTTCCCCATAAAAAAGAAAAGAGAGAAAATTAAAGAAAGTCAAAGAGTTATGTTGAGTCTCTAAGACACATTGCACTGAAGTAGATGAAATGTCTTAGAGGTGAGTCCTGGAACAACTTCAGAGTTGCTCCACTATGATTTTGATGGAATCCACAACAAGATTACACGCATCTCTGTTCTCCAGTTATCCTGCGTTCTAAGAGGCTTGTTCCCTGAGGGCTCTGACTTTTAAAATTTTTGGCTATTCGTTTCTGAGGTAAATGATGGTAATCATCCAAGTGATCATCATGCACTTACTTTCTTGATTTTTGATTTTTAGTAGGTAGTGAATGGACTACTTGAAAGGGAGGATTGGAGTTCTGCAATAAAGATGCCTCTTGGAGTAGTACCTGCAGGTCAGTTTTCTTCTCTTGCTGGTGTTTGTATATTTTGAATATCTTTTATTGTGGAGCTTGATATACATGATTATGGTCTGTCGCATTAAGCTTTTTTTTTACATGGTTATACCTGTAGTATGTAAACTTCTATATACCATTATTCAAAAGGAAAACAACCTATAGTATGCTTATACCAGATGTAACTCTTAACTCTATCTTCTGAAAGGTCGTCAAGGGCACATGGTGCTGACACACATTTCTATGACCTACATATCTAGAATAGACATGCGGTGACACACATCAGCAAAGACAAACTATGTCATGTCATTTTGGATTCTTCTGCTTGGGGTATGTGTAATGCGACTCCGTGTGACCTATAAGTCACGGATTCGAGCCGTGGAATCATTCACTGATGCTTGCATAAGGGTAGACTACCTACATCACACCCCTTGGGCTGCGGCCCTTGCCCGGACCCCGCGTGAACGCAGGATACTTCGTGTACTAGGCTGTCCTTTACTAAGAGAAGCCTACTCGGGGAAGAGAAGGGAGCCCTAACTAACAAATTATTAACAGAAATGTGTGCATTTCAAGAACACCTTAGGATGTATATCACACTTAACAACTTATTTCAGCAAAGAAAATGCTTCAACTGCCAACAAACCAGATTAATTGCTGCAAATATATGCTAACAATTTTCAGCTTTAACCTTTTCATTCTTAGTAGTTAACTGATTAAGACCTATCTTGTTGTTTCAATAGCACTGTATTTGGTAGAGGCAGCTGGATCAGGTTAGAAACTTCCTACCCTAATATTCTAAACAACACACCCCGCCTCCCCCTCCCCTCACGCGTAAGGAACTGTAATTTGCATTTACGTTCAAGAGAGAGATTTGGACATCCTTATGAATTCCCTTCACCAGAATCTTTCTCTGATCGCAAATATTCCACATAATTTCTAATCTTAGTAGATTCGTTTTCAGATCTTTGAATTTCATTTTGGCTTTAAATGTGTAAAAACTTGAGGCCCGCTTGATGCTCAAGGATTTTTGTTTATGGGACTTACTGCTTCTCTCATCGGCTGTTCATTAAAGTTTTACAATCTAATGTGCATAGCTTTTTTAGTAGCTTTTGACTAATACTTTAGCACACGAAGGCTAAGTTGCGCGGACACTCCGTTTTTGGTGCCGCACCCCTCTCGACACGGGACGGGAGTAGGTGTGGGAGCGGGATCTCGGATTCGGTCAACTAACTTCGGATACTTTGACCTGAGATTTCTCAAAATTAAACATAAAATAGATTTAAGACATGCGAAATGGCATACCTTCAATATTGTAGTATTTTTGTCTCATATTAGTTGCTTTGTGTTCTAGAAAAACCAAGAATTTAAGGGGTCTTGTTCTGAGTTCGGATTTATAGCTCTATTTTTTATAATTTTGAATTTTTTTAGCCGAATCCCCGCACCACCGAATATTAAAATTTGGATTTTACCGAAATCCAGACACTCGGATCCGTGCCCGAATCAGATGCCCGCACCCGAGTCCGGGCAACTTAGCATGGAAGCAATGTTGTCTGTTTTGGTCCACTGTCTTATAGTTGCATTTTTGTGTATGCAAATGTAGGCACTTCAAATGGGATGGCAAAATCTGTTCTAGATTCTGTCGGTGAATCTTGTACTGCATTTAACGCAACTCTTGCTATTATTAGAGGTAAATAATTGCTATCCTTTTAAACTAAAATGGTGATTCCCAAACTGATGTTTCAATTGCATTTCTTTTTCTGTTGAATCAAAGATGCTCTTTAATTCTATGCATGTCTGATCAATGGCAGGGCATACAAGATCACTAGATGTAGCTACAGTTTCACAGGGGCAGAAAAGGTTTTTCAGTGTGCTAATGCTTGCCTGGGGTATGTATATTTGACATTGACTCTTCTGGTTTTGACACTGTTTTTGTTTCATATCTGCTTAAGTTCTTTGCAAATTGATATATTGATTAAACTATCTAACAGGACTCTTTGTTTTTCAGGTCTTGTAGCTGATATAGATATAGAGTCCGAGAAGTATAGATGGATGGGTAGTGCTCGAATGGATTTTTATGTATGTTTTGCATCTGTTTCCTCTAATTTATATTTTTCTTAAATTTCAGTATCAGAAGTTAAAATTCTGGATCATTGGATTTATTTACAAATTTTCTGGCTTGCTATACAACATCATTCCTTGATTTCTCTCCGTCTCTCTCTCTCTCTCTCTCTCTCTCTCTCTCTTTCTTCTTACTCCTTGCACCTTCTCTTCCCTTTGGAAGTTTGGTTTCATTATGATATTTGAGATTCACTGGCAAATTTGGTCAGCTTTTTGTGTACCTGGATTGTTCTTCATGGACACCAAATCCATCCCCCTTGCATCTCTCTCTTTTCCTATGAGGAAAAAAAAGAAAAGAAAAAGTAGAATGCCTCTTCAGTTGATTACGTGCTTAGTGGTTCTTGTAGCCATTAAAGCATCATGGTTTGCTTTTTAATTGCTAGTCTCATACTGTTTTTCCAGGCAATACAGCGGATATTTCGTCTTAGAAGGTATCATGGCTGTATAAAATTTTTGGCTGCACCAGGGTATGAAAAATTTGGAGAACCACTTGAACTTGAAGGTGAAATTAATGAGCTTAACTCGAATCGGGTTCAGCAAAATTGCTATTGTGGTCCGGCTTTTGACATGAAGGGTTTCAACCGCAAGATTGAGGGGCCTTTCGTCTCAGTCTGGCTTCATAATGTTCCTTGGGGAGGTGAAGATGTTCTTGCAGCACCCGATGCCAAGGTTGGTTGAGTTTCTTTGGACATAATTGTGAATGTTGCCTCCATTGAACTTGTGATCTGATTCCTCTTAGTGCTAATTTTAAAGTATACCAGATAGAATGGCTTCTGTAATATGTAGATTGAATTTGGATCAGATTTTTTTTTTTGATGTGCCATCCACAACTTCTAGGGCTTATTTTGAATTACTTTAAATCAGGAGTTACCTTTAAAACTGATGACTTTTAACTGCGAGTGTCTTCATCTTTCATCCCAAACTTTTTAAAGGGAACTCCAGATATAAAGTAATTCTTGGGGCATCTTCACTGTTCTAGTTTTTTTTGGTAAGTAATAACAACAACAACTACCCAGTATAATCCCACAAAGTGAGGTCTGGGGAGGGTAATACGTACACAGGCCTTACCCCTACCCAAAAGAGCAGAGAGGCTGTTTCCAATCGATCCTCGGCTCAGGAGAAAGAGAAGAGAAAGAGCAGGAAAAAAAAAAAGGAAAAGCAAAAGAGCACTAGTGACTCCAGGAGAAATCGCATAAATAGTTAATTAAACATAAAACCAAAAATTAAAAGGCATGCTATAACATCTACCAGTAACTACCATAAACTACCATAAGGGGGCACGATTCAATACGCAAGTCATCTATGAAGGGTCTTACCAAACCCCACCTAGCCCCGGGAATGAAGTACGAAAAGCTCTAGAAGCCCCTATCCTACAACCCTTATACTAGACCTCCAGACTTTCCTATCAAGGGCCATTCCTCGGTAATCCACATTCTAGCCAGTAGTCATGTCCTGCCTAATCACCTCTCCCCAATACCTCTTAGGCCTCCCTCTGGCTCGCCTCACACCGACCACCGCCAACCGCTCACGACTCCTCACCGGGGCATCAGGGCTTCTCCTCCGCACATGCCTGAACCACCTGAGCCTCGCTTCTCGCATCTTCTCATCCACTGGGGCTACCCCCACCTTCTCTCGAATAACTTAATTCTTAATTTTGTCTGACTTGGTGAGCCCGCACATCCACCTGAGTATCCTCATCTCTGCAACATTCACTCTCTGAACATCAGAGTTCTTAACCGGCCAGCACTCTGCCCCATACAACATGGCAGGTCTAACCACAGCTCTATAAAACTTCCCCTTGAGTTTCGGTGGCACTTTCTTGTCACACAAGACTCCCGATGCAAGCCTCCATTCCGTCCACCCCGCCCCAATACGGTGAGTGATATCCTCGTCGGTCTCCCCGTCTCCCTGAATCACCGACCCGAGATATTTGAAACTGCCCCTCTTGGGGATGACCTGAGCTCCAAGCTTCACGTCCCTACCTACTTCGCTCGACGCGGCGCTAAACTTGCTCTCCAGGTATTATGTGCTTAGTTTGAAACCTTAGATTCGAGAGTCTGTCTCCAGACCTTCAACCTCTCGTTAACACCGACCCTCGTCTCGTCTATCGGGACTATGTCATCAGCAAATAGCATACACCAAGGCACATCCGCTTTTGGTAAGTAATAAAGATTTTATAAATGCTTGCACTAAGCCAGTGCGACATAACATAACTACTAATAGTTTTTTTTTCTTGGTGTAATAATAAGCAAGCAAAAGATTTTGTCAATCAATTAGCTTTCCACATTTTGAATCTAGAGTCAAAGATAAATATTTTGACTTAGTCGGAAAAGATGAGTTTCTTTCTGTAGGCTAAAAGTAGGCTTCCTACAATACGGGCCATGATATGGGCCTGAATTTACTGATTAAATGATTTTATGATGTTCTAGAGGTGAAGACCCTCTGCTTAGACTAGGACTCTTGCGGGTAGTAACTTGACATAGTAGTTTTCTTCTTGTACTTTCTCCTAAACATAAGGCTGCATTTTATGAGTAGAATATTCTGCAATAATGGTTTCATTATAGTACCATTGCTGAAGGAACATGTCTAATCCCTTTCCTATAAAAGCTCCTGCACTTGCAGATGCATATATCAAGCTACTACATTTCCTCTGTTCTTTCTTTAGAAGCACTGAGCTGTGGATACTTAAATTTGACTTTCCCTTTGAATGTTTTGGGGTATCTTGATCTTCCTTTTTTTCTTTTTGGGCTCATGTGCAGTTTTCAGATGGTTACTTGGACTTAGTTGTGATGAAAGATTGCTCAAAGTTATCCTTGCTGACGTTGATGAGTGAGTTAAATAAAGGAGGTCATGTTAGATCACCGCATGTCTTGTACTTAAAGGTTAGATTCGTCATCTTAGCTCTATTATGCAAGTTCTTGGCGCGTTTATTTTTTCTTCCTTTTCTTTTTTATATTTTGGAACAACTCTTACAATTCATTTTATCGTTGCATATTAAAAGAATAAGACCTATATTCTTTTTGTTCACGTTTCTGAAAGTTTTATAAAAGGCAATTAAGTAAATAAAAGTGTGCTATTTAATGAGCTTAAGCTTTTAGATGAAATGATGATACACACTTCAACATAGTACCAGAGCAGGTAGAGGTCTTGGTTTCGAGTATCACTGCCACCCATTATCAAAAAAGAATTTTTATGTGTTTGGCCCTTAAAAAAGAATCAAACATACATGCGAGCGGTCATTTAAAATTCTGATGAGATGGTTACACATTTTTACCGTTTCAAATTCTGATGTTTGTCTAGCGGTGCAATCAGAATGTAGTGTAATTCCTTGACCAAATAGGTTGGGTTTTGTAGCAGCTGAATTAAATAATGACTCTTCCTGAATAATGAGCAATACAATAACCCCAACCCCCAACCTTAACCCATGCATATTCGTGTTTGATGTGCTAAAATTAGAGAAGTTCTTTTTTGATAAGTCAAAACTATTTTGAAACAACCACAGGTAAAGGCTTTTGTTTTAGAGCCTGGTCCACGATCAGATGACTCAAACAAGGAAGGGATTATTGATGTAGACGGTGAGGTCCTTGCCAGAGGTAGAGGAACTTACAAGTCTGAGCAGAGGACATTGATGGCCTATGACAAGCTCCATATTGAAGTAGATCAAGGGTTGGCTACAGTATTTTCACCTATGTGTTAATTTTTGTCTGGTTCAATTTATTCACCGAAAGAGAAATTAGTTCTAGTTGGTGGTTTCTGTATAGAATGGTGGCGAAAGAGGGGTTAAATGAAGGAAGCATATGAATCTATTTTTTTCTTCTTTTTTCCGTGTGTGGGGCTGTGTTACTTCTGAACTTTGTCTTGAGCGCTTTTGGTGCTCACAAGTGGACTGATCTTCGCCTATACAACAGGCCATCCCTCCCCTACAAGAACTTTGGAGTTCAGTGCTAATTCTGTGCAGATTTTCCCAAAGAGGAGTTGGGAGTGTTACCATTTTATTCTTGTGACTCCGGCATATCCGACTGTAGACGACAAATCCTTCTAGACTATTTTTGACTGTATAAACCTAATTATTTCACTCTGCCGCTGGTTCTGAAATGCTATCATTTTTGAATTGATAGCATATATCCCCCCCCCCCTTCTTTATTCTTCTTGTAGGCTGAAAAAAATCTAGGGAGAAGCAACTGCAACTACAATATTGGTTTTGCCTTGTAATATATAGTTCAAGAAGCTCTATTATCTTGGGTTGCAGAAGAGATTTTACTTCGATGAACCTCTAAAGAATGCTTAATCGAGATTCTGATCAATAGTCAGTTTTGTTTATGCTTTACGAGAACCAAGGAAGCAATGCTCGATTAAAATGAGCAGAAATAGTTTAATGATAGCAAAATGTCACTTTAGTTCCTACCCAACCCGCCCATATCAAACCTGAGCCCATTTAGAATATGAATAAATATAGGTCAACCCAGAAGATGACACTCATGACCAGAGATGTGTTGCTAGTGTGCTGGCTTGTTCGCTTTATATGTCATTTTCATCTACTCATGAAAATTGATCCTTCGTTTTCTGAAACGTTGGTTCTTGTCTTCTTTGATTTGGTGTTGCAACACATCTCTTGTCATGAGTGTCATCTTCTGGGTTGACCCATATTTATTCATATTCTAAATGGGCTCAGGTTTGATATGGGCGGGTTGGGTAGGAACTAAAGTGACATTTTGCTAATTAAAGAAATTATGTAACTTGAAAAAACAGTCTCAGCTGAAATCAAATTAAAGACAGGAAATGGAATAATAGAATTCAGAACTACATATAACTTGTTTGTTGTATATATGCAAAGAAATACTCTTGTAGTTACAGACAGTAAATTTTCTAGTATTTTATTTATGCAAGGTTTTGCTTGTATATCAAGCTTGTGCTAGTTTCTAGCTAATACAGACTACAACTCCATCAATGTACTCCGCCATATGTAGACTTGATATTCACTCATTTGTTTCTTCCAAAATACCTGAATACATTGAGAATTAGACAGATCACATCTTAAATACTTCAGACTTTCGAAGGGAAATGAAGGAATTTTTAGCTCCTATAGCAAAAATTAACACCTTATTTATTTTAAATAAATACTATTATAAAAAAAATATATTCTATAAATATCTTTTAATATTTATAGCAAAATATTTAATTTTAATTACATTTAACACTAAGCCATAAGATACGTTATTCAGTTACATTATTTTCTTTCTCGCTTTACTTTGATATAATCTTTTTCTTTTTCCCCCCATTTCCTGAAAATACAACTGGGGCCAAAACCACTCATCGGAATTAAAGTCAGCGTAATGAGAACCCATCTAGCTAGCTTGTACATAAGTGTTCAATATATTAAACACAAAAGCCATCATCGCAATACTCACCAAAAAATCACTTGCCGGGGAGGATTCTTGATTTTCCGGCGAGCAATTCTTGATTTTCCGGCAAGCTTAATTGGGTAAATGATGGTGCGATGTAATGAAAGAGGTAATCGAAATGACGACAAAGGATAATGGGTTGTAATTTTGCCCAAAGGGAAAGAGGAGATTTGCTGCAATAGCACATTTTTTATTGTGTTGTTAATAGGATTCTCTGTTGACTCTACTCACAAGAGAACAAAGGCACTTGATTGAATACAAAGGATCAGAATCAACTTGATTTTGTGTTACGAAGGGCCCTTCATAGGATTATGTATTGATCAAATACGAAGGGACTTTTTGGGTGAGATTTAGGGTTTTAGCTCGAACACAAATTCATCGGAAATTAGACTTGAACAATGACGGCGGAGTTTGGGGCCGAGCAACTTGATTTTTTATTAATATATTTCAAATATATTTTCAACGTATCACGTTGTATTTTTATGCATTTCAATGTATTCATTGTTTTTTTTCTATTGTAATTCAATGTATCTTGCTGTATTACATGTATTTCATTGTATTCACCATCTTTTTTCATTGTATTTCAATGTATCTCACTGTATTCTATGTATTTCGTTGTATTCACTGTCTCACTATATGCCATGAATGTATTAATATATTTTTTTTAATTAATAATTTATGTATTCAGTATATAACTTCTCTAAAGATTGCTATGTTTATGAGGTATTTATCGGTTGAGATTTTATACAAGAAAAATAAAATTTATGTGTTATAATTGAGTTTGTTGAGTTATATTAGGAGTGTATTATGTTAATTAATTTACTTTCCTTTTAAAAACAGTGTAATCCATGCTTCACGCCATGAATACAATAATCTGTTCAGCTGTATCCCATGTTTCACGCCATGAATACAATTGAATACACTCGAATACAATAACTGATTAGCTGGACTTCCCTGATTCACGCTTACTTTTGCTACTGTATTCATGTATACAATAACTTAAATACACATAATACATCTTGTAACAACAAAAAATGTATCTATAATATAACAAGTGGTATCTATAGATAACTAATTACCCTTCAAAGATAACGCTTTATAAAAAATCTTGACATATAGAGCCACGCCCGAATTACTGGTTTATTGACAACGGGTCTAATAGTAAATTGAAGGTCCAGAAGTATAATGAATCCCGCCTTTTACCCAGCATATACTAATAAATGATAGCGAAAGACAAAGGATAAGACTTATCAATGATAGCCGGATAAGTATAGAGAAAATTAGTCATTCAAACTATAAAGCTAGGCGGGAACAAATAAAGGTTTTGTTCTAACGGAATAGGGAATGTAGTGGCGAAGTCAGAAATATTTTCAAGGGTGTTTAAACTTGGAAGAAGTAAAAAAAAAATCCCGAAAAAGAGTGTTCAATATAGGTTTTATATATCTAAAATCAATATTTTACTTATATACAAAATGTAATTTTTTGTAATTTTTCGACGAAGGGTGGCCAATTGACTACCCTTTATTAAAGGTGGCTTCGCCCATGGGGCAATGAGCATGAACAAGTCTCTATACAAATGCATCAACTCATAAAACAAACAACTAACGATATATAGCAAGGAGAAGAAATGAAATTTATATATGAGCCATTTTGTGCTTAACAAAATTTGAGAACTAAATTACCAGATCAATTTTAGGAAATGATTTAATAGAAAAAGGATAAAACTCAAGAAATATAGTAAGAGTTTAAACCGATTTATCTTTTTCGGTTAATCTAAAAAGAAGATCCCTAAAGAAGACTATTTGTTCGAAGAGAAAGTAAGAGTGGTGAGCCTAGGAGAAGACTTGTTTGATAAAAGGCCCAAGCTAGTTTTTTGGTAATTTGTTCATATTAAATAGGTTTTCTTCTTAGACAAGACAAGGTTATAAAGTTGTTTTTTTAATAAATGACTAATTTTATAAAGTTGTTTTTTTCGTTTTCTGTTGTCAACATAAGTGCCTCCTTTACGTGACAATTATTTACAATGGTCAATATCGATAGCTACAATATCCAAAGGTACAATTTGTTGAAAATAAAGGGCATAATCCGTCTAGGAGGCTGTTTGGCTCAAAAGTTATCTGTTACTTTATGAGCTATTGATAATCGAGGATATGAAAGTGGTAAATCACAATCAAATATAATAAACCCCAAAGTAGAATCGATGTAGTTATAGTATGAAAATATTTGCAAGAATGAAGAAGTTATGAAGATAATCAACGATCACAATTGAGAGGATAATAGAGAGAAAATGATAGAAGTTGTATTATTAAAAAATAACACATGATCCCTTACAACAAAGAAAACCCCCCTTTATATAGAGGTGAGGTTTTCTTACTAAAATTACAATCCGTCGAGGGGTCGCTGACGCCCTTGAATATGGGACGTCTAAATATATGCATCGATGCTCGTACCCTTACGCCTATGCTACGCCCTCGCTGTAAAAAACGTGGGGGAGGGTTGTACCCTCATTATTATATGGGCGTGGGGAGAACCGCACCCTGCTCCTAATAGTTAAACACTATTTGGCCCCATACAGTTAGTCACTCCGCCCGTTGGAGGCGTACTGACGTACGTCTGCAATGGGTGAAAAAGTCGATCCGCCGTGGCGTTGTTAATGCATTGACATGTGGCATACTTTTTGAATTGACGTTATTGCCGGCATGCATCATGATTACAATTGCTCCCAAGACAGATTAGGGGGCGATTTGACGTTTTAGTTTCCCGCCCCTTTTCTGACGTTTACCTTTTCGATTCCCGTGTATTGAGGCTCTATAAATAGGAAGAGGGTTTGATTTTTACTATCTTTCGAACTTCTCAGACTTTCTCTTCCTATCTTCGTCTTTTGTTAGGGCTTTCAGTAACTTTTGTGTTTGACCTCTTCGAGTCTTCTTCGAAGTTAGTTTCCCCAGCCGTTGACGTGTTTATTCGTTGGACAAATATTGATTATGGTAAGACGAGGTCGACAACATGAAGAAAATGGAGACGAGTCTCCTTCTAGGGTTCCACCATCTTCGGGTGGTAGAAAAAAGGCTCAAAGACCCCTTGTTCCCCTTTCTGTAGATAATATTCTTCCGCGAGAGCTGCATGCTCGAAGGGATTTTCCCTCATGATGCATAACTCCTGCATGGAGTCGTTCTGAGTTTTCTGGCTCACATTTGGATAATTTACGTGAGTCCTGCCAGATTCCGGATATAGTGGATATGAGGGTGGCCGGAGGGGACTTCACCAACGCGCACAGTCCGAGGTTCTGTTCTTTTTATGAATACCCGTTTTTAATTAGGTGTAGTCTTCCCATATACCCTTTGGCGGAGGAGCTCTGCCAATTCTACAACGTGTGTCCGGCCCAGCTCACTCCGTACCCGTGGAAAATATGTCATATACTGACCATTTATGCTGAGCGGGTTGGACTTAACGTCACTATCCACCATCTGTTGTAACTATTTAGCCTCAGTTTCATGAAGGGGATGATGTTACATCTAAAAACATTGTGGTGCGAAAGGCCTGGTTGTCTAAGCGGACGACAAGACCAATCGCCGTTTTTGGCTAAAAAAAAATTATCCGAACTTCGGACTTGGTGGCAGCCCCAGAAGATTCCCAGAAGTATGGAATCCCGAATGTGAGTGTCGTTTTATGCACTTAACACTTTCCATTGCTTACGCCTGTTCAATCTTTGTGTCCTTTCTTGCTTTCCCATTTTTGCAGCTAGGGTTTCTCCACCCTGACTTGTATCGGATATAAGGTCGTGGGTGGAGAGAGTGATCCCCCTCGAGGAGGAATGCCGAACGTGGGCCGCATTTGTCATGAAATATGGTCCTCCAGGTACTGTACCAACTTTTTGGTTTGGTGATTTTATTTTCAGGCAGCATCGCTTGGCTTACCTTTCTTTGGCTAATGTTTTGGCAGCTCGGAGCGCCCCTCGAAGGAGGAGAAGATGTAACACTACAGCTCCCTCGACGGTGGACTCTGATGACGAGTATGTGCCTTAGGAACGTTCAGATGAGGATGTTCTTGAAGTCACTCAACCTGAGGGCGAGCATACGACCGTAGAGGCCTCTAGCGAGGATGCTTCCGACGGTGCTCGTTCCGAGGGCGGAGATACGACCCAGGAACCCTCTGGAGAGGATGTTCCTAAGGCTACTCAGCTTGGGGTCGAGCCGGTAGTCAACCAAGGCATAGCCGTGGAGCGCATGAAGGCGATTACCCGCCGTCCTGAATCGAGACCGGTCTTGATGGGTGATGCAATTCGCCCGAAGAAGGCGTGCCTTCTGATGGGGTTCGTACCCGATATTTCCTCCCTGAGAGTTGAAGGATGTGACATATCGGCCACTACAGAGGCGGCTGCTGACGATGAAAGAGTGGATTCTGGGCAGGCTCCCATGGTTGCGTACGGATGCCGCAAGGGGATCATGCTCGAGTGGAAATGGTGGCGGTTGGGCCTAACCATCGAATCGTGATTCCGACGGGATATAACTTGTTATTGGAAAGTGAGCAGGCCGCAGTGGAATGACTTTGCTGTGCGCGGCCGCCGAGACTAAGACTTTAAAAGATGTCAGTGATAGGGACTCATCCTAACGAGTCACCGGTACAGCTTTGCAGGTATGCTTTGTTGTTTTCTTTGTTTTACTTAGTGCGGGTCTTTAGGTTTGTGCTGACTTATGTTGTGCCTCTTTTTTAGACTCTTCATTTTGGAAGTGGAGAGGGGCAGGCGTTCTTAGAGAAAGACTGCCACCCTTAAGAGGGTAAAAAAGAAGTATAGAGAGTGCCGAACTAAGCACTAATTGCTGGCGGATATCTATGCCCAAGACCCGTAGTTTTACATATTTCGTGAGGGTTTGGAGCAATTAGAAGCTCGACTGCGAGAGCGTGTGGCTCAGATGGAGAAAGCAGATGCGGATCTAATGGCTGTCGTGGCTCGAAACACTGAGCTGGAGAATCTCCTTCGGTTGAAGGAGGATGAGGTGGAGATCGGCCAAGGGGCGATGGCGGAGGCCGCTGAACTACGTGCCAAAGTCGATGCCCTAACTATCGAGCTCAATCCCAAGACTGTTGAAGTTGACGCTCTCAAGCAGGCGGCAGCGACCGCATCAGCCGATGATGTGTCTAGTGAGGCGCACGACATGTGGGTGTACGCCGAGGCCAAGTTGACGGTTTTTGAAGAGTCGCGCACCAATGGTCAGGCTACTAAGGTGGAGGTTGAGGACCAGCTTTGTCTGGTTCAGGTCACCCGAGAAGCTTGTGGGTATAACCCTGATTCCCCGAGCCCGACGGGATGTACCTTTGCAGATGTGAACCAACTGGGTACGGGGTCCTGGGTTTCTTTGTTATTCTGGGCCGAGGGCAACGGCGAGAGAGGCAATGGGCCGGCTGGTGACGGCGAACCGGGAGACGATGGCGAGCAGGGCAATGACGACGAATAGTGTGGTGGTAGTTAGGATACATTTTTACTTTGTTGTTGTGATTTTGCAGCAGGGGGGACAAGATTTTTGTAAATGTATGTATATATATTTTTGGAGTAAATGGAAATAATTCCTTTGGTGCTCATGTCTTCTTTCTGTACCTTTTATTTTGCATACTTGTTGTAGCAGTATGCGTAGTGTCGACCGTTATCGGGTTAATTTGTGGTAGTCGAGCTGGGTCGACCTTGTATGGTAAGGACTTTAGGCTTCTGCCTATCTTGGATCGATTGTGGCTGTTTAGCGATCTCGATTGTGCCAAATTGATTTATTGTTGTTGAACCGAGTCGATTACTGCGACTCTAGCCTTTGTCGTTTATTCATTTTGGGGTGGTTGCGACCTTTTTAATGATTTTGATCATGTTGAGTTGATCGGACTAAGTCGATCACCCCGATACTGGCCTTAGACTTTTATATATTATGGACGGCCTTATCCTTTTATCCATTGTGGATGGCCTTAACCTTTTCTGTACGTTGTAGTTGGCCTTAGCCTTTTATGCGTTATAGACAACTTTATCTGCTTATGTGTCATAGATGGTCGTAGCCTCTTTGTACGTTGTACACGGCCTTAGCCTTTTATGCGTTATAGACGGCCTTAGCCTCTGATGCGTTATAGATGGCCTTAGTCTCTTACACGTTATAGGTGGTTGTAGCCTCTTGTGCGTTATAGACGGTCGTAGCCTCTTATGCGTAATAGACGGCCTTAGTCTCTTACGTGTTATAAGTGGTCGTAGCCTCTTGTGCGTTATAGACGGTCGTTGCCTCTTGTGCGTTATAGACAGTCATAGCTTCTTTGTACGTTGTAGATGGCCTTATCCTTTCATATATGGGAGATGGTCGTATCCTTTCATACATTGGAGATGGCTGTAGCCTTTCACACATTGGAGATGGCCGTGGCCTTTCATACATTGGAGATGGCCGTAGCCTTTCATACACTGGAGATGGTCGCAGCCTTTCATACATTGGAGATGGCCGTATCCTTTCATACATTGGAGATGGTCGTAGCCTTTCATACATTGGAGATGGACATAGCCTTTCGTACATTGGAGATGGTCATAGCCTTTCATACATTGGAGATAGTCGTAAGATTTCATACATTGGAGATGGTCGTAGCCTCAGTCCCTATGATACGCTTGTTATGCTAATTAGCATAGTAACTGGCATGTCAAATTTGCGTCGTAAGCATTTTCGAGCATCTCTTTCGTCGCCTTATTAAAAACCTTTTTGAGAAAACCCGATTGGGATAAAACTCGGATAAGGGGAAAATAGTACAACTCGGGGGGTGCTCTTTAGAAATGGAAATACTTAAGGTGAGAGATGTTCTAGTTGTTTTGGAGGGTCTTCCCTTCCATGGTCTCTAGTCGAAACGATCCTTTATCTGCTCTCGCAGTAATTTTGTAAGGTCTGTCTCAATTGGTCCCTAGTTTTCCTTCGCTTGGGTCCTTGGATGCCAAAGTCTTGGTTTTGAGGACGTAATCGCCTACTTTGAGTGGTCGGATTTTTTGCCTTCTTGTTGTAGTATCTTTCGATTTGCTATTTTTGGGCTGCCATCCTAATGTGGGCCATTTCTCTCCTTTCTTCAACTTCATCGAGGTCTTGGAGTCGGTTCGAACCATTTTCTGCTCCGCTTGTGTATGAGTACCTTAAACTTGGCTCGCTTACTTCGATTGGTATAACGACATCAGTTATGTAAACCAGCAAGTAAGGCGTTTCTCCCATAGAAGATTTATGGGTGGTCATGTGTGCCCATAACACCTTTGGTAGCAGTTCAGGCCATAGCCCTTTGGCGTCTTCAAGTTTCTTTTTCAATATATTCAGTATGGTTTTGTTGGATTACTCCGCTTGACCATTGGTGGAAGGATAATATGGTGTTGAGAGTATCTTTTTGATGTGACATTTGTCGAAGAATTAGGTCATTTTCTGACCAATAAACTGTCTCCCGTTATCACAGGTGATTTCTTTGGGGATGCCAAAACTGTAGGTGATGTTTTTCCATATGAAGGCGATGACCTCTTGCTCGCGTATTTGGACGTAAGCACATGCTTCTACCTATTTGGAGAAATAGTTAGTTAAAATTAATAAAAAGCGTACCTTTCCTCATCCGACGGGTAGCGGGCCGACTATGTCCATTCCCCATTTGATGAAGGGCCAAGGGGAAGTAACCGAATGGAGGGGTTCTCCCGGTTGGTGTATCATGTGGGCGAACTTTTGACATCTTTCACATCTACGGACGTACTCTGCGGGATTTTTTTTCATAGTAGGCCAGTAATATTCGGCTTGTATTAGGCAACATACGAGTGCTCGATTGCCTGTGTGGATGCTGTAATGGCCTTTGTGTACTTCTTCTTGTACTGGCATCGTTTGATTGGGGCCTAGGCATTTGGCCAGGGGTCCTCCAAAGGTCCTTTTGTAGAGCTCATCATTTATCATGCAATATCTAGAGGCTTGAATACGGAGCTTTTTTGCCTCTTTCTTGTTGAGCGAGAGGGTTCCATCCTGCAAATATGATAGAAACTAGTTGCGCCAGTCCCATGTTAAGTGTAAGGAGAGTACCTCTGTGTGATCGATTGCCGAGTGGAGGAGAGTGATGATGCTTTCATTGTTGAGGCTTGTGGTGGCCACAGCTAGTTTTGCCAGACCGTCTACTTCGGCGTTCTGCGTTATGGGAACTTGTTCGAAGTGGCACTCATCGAGCTGTGTCATCAACCTGTGGATTTTTGCCTGATACTTCTGCAATCTTTGTTCCTTGATTTTCCGCCGAAGTCGGCCATAAAATCGGCAAGGACTTGTGACTTGATGGTGGTCCTGGGGATATATGTGATCTTAAGGGGAATGTGGTCACTACTTTAATGGGGTGGCATTGGAAATAGGGTCTGAGCTTTCTTGAAGCTGTGACCAGTGCCAGGGCCAACTTTTCAAGGTGTGGATACCGTGTTTCGGCGTCCGCCAGGGTTTTACTAATGTAATATATAGGGGATTGCGTACCTTTCATTTCGCGAACCAACACTACATTAGCGGCGACTTCTGATACGACCAGATATATCAGTAAGGGCACATCCGGCTCCACTTTGGTCAGCAGTGGTGGTGACGACATATGCGTTTTCAGTTCTTGCAAGGATTTGACGCATCCCTTGTTCCACTGGAATATATTGTCTTTTCTTAGGACGTTGAAGAATTTGTGGCATCTGTCGGAGGATCGTGAGATGAATTTGGAGAGGGCAGCTATTCGGCCTGTCAATTTCTGGACTTGCTTTTTGATATTTAGTACCTCGGGTATCGAGGCGATCATATTAATTTGGTCGGGGTTGACTTCGATACCTCTATGGGATACGAGAAACCCTAGAAACTTTCCTGATGCCACGCTGAAGGCACACTTCTCGGAATTCAGTTTCATCCCATACTTTTTTAGTATTACGAAGGCCTCTTGCAAATGGTTGATATGATGCTCCTTTTTTTGCTTATTTCACTAGCATGTCGTCGATGTACACTTCCATGGTTTTATCGAGTTTCCCTTTGAGCATCTTGGTGACCAGCCTTTGATACGTGGCCTCTGCATTTTTGAGCCCAAAAGGCATCACATTGTAGCAGTAGGTCCCTTGGTGCGTGATGAAGGTTGTTTTCTCTTGATCTTCTTCGACCATCAGGATTTGATTGTAACCGGAATATGCATCTAAAAAACTTAGCAGTTCATGTCCGGCGGTGGCGTCGATCAGCTGGTCGATATGTGGGAGGGGGAATGAGTCCTCAGGACACGTTTTGTTTAGGTCGGTGAAGTTCACGCACATTCTCCACTTCCCGTTATTCTTTTTGACCATTATGACATTGGCGACCCACTGAGGGTATTTTGACTTCCTGATAGAGCCATTGGAGAGTAGCTTGTCTACTTCCTCGCGGACTACCTCGTTGATTGCAGCACTAAATTTTTTCTTATTTGCCATACCGGTGGATACAGTGGGTCGACATTTAGTTTATGGGTAGTGATATCTGGCGAAATCCCCGTCATATCTGCATGAGAAAAGGCGAACATGTCAGTATGGTTAGTTAAGAATTCACGATACTTACTTGGGCTGGTGATCCCGTGGCCGATGTAGGCCTTTTTTTCAGGGTTGTGACTATCCAACTGGATCGGATTGAGGTCCTTGATCATTGCTTTGCAGTCTTCTACAATGTCTGGATCCCTGATGGTGTTAGTTGTCGGGACATTTTTAGTCCCCGACATGGCTAATTGTTATGTTTCCGCGCTCGCTCCCCTCAATTATCGGGTGTGGGCGCAGTCTTGTGTTATCTTGTAACACTCTTGCACGGTGCGTGGTTCCCCTTTGATACTGAATATCCCCGATAGGGTAGGGAACTTGACCACTTGGTATAAGCTCGATGGGACTGCTCGCATGACATGTATCCATGGGCGCCCAATGATGACATTATATGTCGTCTCCTGATCCATCACATGAAAAGCTGTTTCCAATGTGACTCCTCCCGCGAGGACGGGCAAGATCATTTCTCCTGACGTACGTTCCACTATATTGTTAAAACCAGATAGTGTTATGCAGCGGGGTATTATCCTGTCCTCGATTCCCATCTATGAAAGGAATCTCAGATGGATGATACAGGTGCCGCTTCCATCATCGATCATGACTCTCTTGACGTCCGTATTAATAATACGTAAAGTAATGACTAAAGCATCATAATGGGGAAAACTTAAATCGTCGGTATCAGACTTATCGAATGTGATACTCCTATTGAAATCATCATACCGTTCGTGGGAGATAGTCCATTTTAGCCTGTGTGTTGGAGAATTTGACGTAGTTTATCGCAGAGTCAGTGTCGTCGCCAACGATCATATTCACCGTCCGTGTCGGGGAAGGCGAGTTTGGTGGTCTGTAGGATTGTTCTCGCCCGCGTGCGAAGTTGTCCTTTCTCTTGTCGCTGAGCAGCTCTTTCAGATATCCTTGTTTTAACATTCTGACAACCTCCTATCATAGGTGTGAGCACGTGATTTTTGCCCTACATGAAAATTACTCCCAAAAGATTCAAAATAAAATAGCTTTGTGCTACATTTGATTTTTGTGGATTTTGTGCTATCTCTCCGGAGCATTAGCATTGGTATGTGTGTTTATTTAGCTAGAAAATACAAAAAATACGCGTTGCATATTTGGGAATTAGTTGCGCATTTATAAGAATAAATCGGACATAGGAATTAATCGTAAGAAAATTACAAAAAAATGTGCACCTCGTTTCTTGGTCATCATGTGATTTTATTTGAAGGCATAAATTATGTTAATCATCAAGTGTTAATCAATAGGTGTAATTTCATTCCCTTTAAATTGATTTGTTTAAAGTGGCTTTTAGTTTAATTGGAGTTAGTTAATAAAATTGAAAATGGGTGCAAAACAAAACAGGCCCAAGGAAGATGACCGACCCAGGCCCAAGCAAAATTCGGCTCAGGCCATCTCCGGATACGCCCAAACGACGCCGCACTCCGCCTACCGGAAATCGCCTCACGGCGGTTCCGGTAGGCCAATGGCTCCCAAATTTACACCGTAGAATCTCCCAAGCCCCCTCTACATGGATCCAGTAGTCGTAAGTCTCGAATGTTGCTCGAACGTCTCGAATATTCGTTCAAACTTCGCCGGAACTTGAACGTCTACCCCAAACCACCTCAAATTCACACCAGTCACTCCCCACACCTCCCTCATACCCCTACTAACCCTGGTTCAGCTCGAATCTAACCGGAACTGGTAAAACCCCAAATCCCACTCATATGAACCCTAAAAATCCAGAAGGTCGAATCAAGCCTAATTAATCGAAATTCAGGGCTCTAATGGACCTTATTCGAGGTGTTCTCAAGTGAGAACACTTCGATTAAGGTCTATTCGACCTCAAAGTGGTCAATCCGAGTTCGAGCCTGGGTTACTTACAATTCTAAGGTATTTTTCTTTTCTTTCATTCTATATAAACATCTTGGTGTGTTTGCATGTTATGCTTGGGCTATTTGTTTGGTATTTTTTCTAGCATTTTTTTGCTTCTTCTCAACAGACCTTTTATTCGGTCGATTCCCATCTTTACCTGTTTTTGTTTAAATTCAATACTGCAATTGCTTCGTATGTCTAGTTTATTTAACGTCGTCGACAAATTAATTTGCTTGTATGTTTGTTCATTCTTTGGTCTGCCCGTATGCAATTCATAAGTCTGGGGCTTGTTGTTTGTTTGATTCTAGATTAGGGGTTAATTGGACATAGTTGATAGGGTTTAATTAGTATTAGTATAATGTCCTGCCCATAAGAGGAGCTAGTGGAACCTGCTGTACAGTAGGGTATCCCACTAGTCTCATGCGATCAGTGTTTTTAAGTTTAAAGTCCATACAAGGACACTTAGTAGTGGGGGGGGGCAGAGAATATAATGGGCAGGGGGTTTAGTTTAAGCTGGGGGCACCATTAGGATTGGAATTTCAAAAAGTATATATATAGAGGGACGGGCAGTGATATATGGGGATACATACAGAGAAAAAGATAGACAATTTGAAAGAAAGAAAGGAGAAAACATTCTAGTTTGCTCTGTCTCATTGTTTCAATCCAGTTTATTGTTCTATTGGATTGATAGAACAGTCTTGGGTGTTGGTCGATTCATTCATACTCCCTTTCGATTCATTATTCAACCATTGGAACTTCAGAGGAGTATTAAGCTTGGTTTCAAGTAGTTTTGGGTCCAATTAATCTAGCTTTTGGTACCAATATCAGTCTGTTGATGTTTTCAAGTGTCTGTGGGTTATTTTGAAGTGAAAAGTTGGTCTGTTTCAAGCTGTTTGGTTTCATTGTTTGGGTCACTTGGTGTTGCTGGGGATATCAGCTAGTTTGGTTTGGCTTTGGACCATTCCTGGGTCGATTTAAACACTAGGTTTGTTGCTGTGGTGTTCCTGGGGTTTTCACTTTGTCAAGTTGGTGTTGTGTTGGCTTTCTTAGCTGTCCCATTGCTACTGTGTTACTGCTGCTGATTGCTCCTTTCCTTCTTCTTTTGTCATCATCCAAGTACATTTCTTTGTTCGAATGAAGATGTACTATTGGAATACTTAAATGGAATGCAGTTCAAGCATTGATCATTAGTTTTCTGTATTTAATCTTTATAGCTTAGCACATCTGGATCTGTACTTTGTGTAGTGTAGTATGCATAAGTAGAGAGAAACAAAAACAAAAACAGTATAATGGCTAGTATTATAATAGTAGTATAGCTATAGTAATAGATCACTTGGTCAAATAACAGAAATTATATAACAGGGTTACACAACTCCAATATGAATCAATGACAGTGAGTTCGACTAGCTCATGTAGGCAATCTGATTTGGAGATTGATAGCTGGATTAGAGTAAGTTAGAAAGAAAAACAAGTAAGAAATGAAGTAATAACTCAACTAAAAATGGACTGGTAATGTCAAATGAGTCTGGCTCATATTAATGATAGTAGCTAATCACATCTGTGAATTAGTTTGAAAGGGAAGAATAGTTAAAGGAAGTAAGGAGTCATTTGCAACTGGGTAAGGCAGTAATGAACAAGTATAAATCATGGAAATCCAATAAGACTATCGTGTGTACATACATCACTGAATCACTTAACCTTAGATACTCAGGCCCTCATTAAGTAAGTAATCGAATTGTTTAAACCATGCATCATATAGTTAAACCATGTGCTCTTAATTGTTTAGTTAAATAACTGTCAATTTTAGTGTATATCAACCTTAAGAAAAAGTAAAAGTAGTCGGATTTCATATGCATCGAGTTATCTTAGTTTAAGGTTAACATGAATCTTATTGTACAATGGTCTTCATCTCTTGGTAAATGAATAAATTGATCCTATTTCATTCTTTATTTTGAGTATCTTTGCTATGAATTCAGCATCTTTATCTTTGTTATTGTTCCAATTTGATTCGAGCCCAGTATGTAGCATAGGCCTGAATCATCACACAAAGTTGAACAAATGCCTGAAGACAACCTGGGTTTCTAAGGCCTGGGCAGACCTAGCCCTTGTTTAAATAGGGGCGCAGAGGCCCAGGCCCAGTAAAGGCCACGACAATGGCTTGGGCCCAATTCTTAAACGATAGTTCAAATATAATTAAGAATAAAAAACACGTATAGAAAATGTAGTGAAACAACAGGATTGAGCCTTTAAAAACTAAATTGGGACGAGCCTCGCCAAACAAACTACACAAATCGCGGGGCCCTCAAATTAGTTGTTATAAAAAACTTAGACTCGGGAAGGTCGTTTAACGAATTTCACGGTCTTTCCCAAAGTTAATAGAGACGATAGACTCTTTAGGCACGATTTGTAAATAAATTACTTTCCTAAATAGGGGTGCGCATTTATGTGACCCAAATCTTATTCTCGGCGAAACTGAAATACATTAAAGTCACACGCGTACTGGTTAGGGTGTGACTCGAAATGTATTTTTGTGACGTCGCAATTCTTCTAAAATTGAAAAGCGTAACATTAGTAGCACCTAATTAAAATATATAAAGAAAAATCAGATAAAAGCAAAATAGCAGTTGAGTGACCGTGCTAAAACCACGGAATCCGGGAATGCCTAACACCTTCTCCCGAGTTAACAGAATTCCTTATCCAGGTTTCTAGTTTCGCAGACTGTAATACAGAGTCATGAATTTCCTCGGTTTGGGATTAAACCGGTGACTTGGGACACCATTATTTTCCCAAGTGGCGACTCTGGATAATTAAATAAACGGATCCCGTTCCGACCGTCCTTTAAATGGAAAAACTCCTTCACCGATTATTATTATATTCCTTCTCGGAGTGTAGTAATAAACGGTAGCACATTTGTGTTATGTGCGAAAAAGGAGGTGTGACAGCTCTGGCGACTCTGCTGGGGAAAATTAACCCAGAACTTCGGTTCAGGGTTTAAGAATTCGAGCTCAGTTAAATTGTTGTTTTTGCTTATATCTGATTTCATTATATATTTTTTATTAATGTGCTACATGATTACCGCTTTGATATTGCGTGAATTGTATATATAAAACTGTGCCGAAAATCCTTCTCTTCTTACCCCCGGGGATGTGCTTACTGGTTGAGACTCCCCTTTCTGTTAGTGTCAATACCAAAAATAAGAAAAGAGGCGGGATAAGTTACAAAGCCGGACGATCCCGCGGGTCCCCGGTACGTAGCCCCCTCCTCAATCCGAGTTGTCTGCTCGGGTACAGAGTCTAGTATCACAAAAAAAACAGAAAAAATCAGGATATTGAGCCTAAATTAGGACGATTATTTGCATCATGTTTTGACTTAGGGGACTCAACACAGGGGTTGGGTCCCTCTAGGACAGGTAACCAGATATAGTATGACCTCGTATGAGCATTTTGCATGTTGCATTTATTTGTCCTGGACTCGCATGCTGACCTACTTTAAATGTCGAAGGATATAATAAAAGAAAAAGAAAAGAAGGTAAAAAAAATAATAATAATAAAAAAAATAAAAAAATAATTTTTTTTTGTTTTTTTATTACGAATTCAATTTTGAAAGAACAAGAGAGCGTTGTTTTAAAAGAGTTCGTCCATTGATCGAACTACGCTGGTTTGATTCTCACCGGATGTGAGATATGTAGGCAGCCTTTAACAGGTCCAACTTCCCTATATTTTCAAAATAAGTTTTTTTTTTATGAAAGAAGAAATAATGACGGAATGCCTGGATGTTTAACTTTGCCTCAAAGACCACCTTTTCATCGGTCTTAATATTTTGACCAGTCAATTCCTGAGGCCCGTTCTATTTTTTTTTAAAAAGAAAAAGATAGTTTTTGTTTGGGTCAAATTAATATTTTTCTTTCGTCTAAAAACTACCTTAATAAATGTGCAGAATGAGCACGAGTCAGAATACAACCGAAGCTATCATAAACAAGGTCCCCTTAAGTTTGCATATATGGTGGAACGATTTGGGCGAGCAAGGACAAGACGCAGTTAAGCTGTACCTGGGAAATCTAGTGGGGCTACTAAATATTCCCCCGAGAGGAGACATTATACGAGCCCTGATCTCATTCTGGGATCCAGCACACAATGTGTTCCACTTTTCAGACTTTGAACTCACGCCAACATTGGAAGAATTGGCCGGATATATTGGAAGACCAAAAGTCCCTATGAGGGAACAATATCTCATTGCACCGAGGGTCGTGACAGTACATAGATTTTTGGATACCGTGAAAATCCGCAGAACTGTACACAACCCAGATTTATCAGAAGGGTTCTGCACTTTAGCATTTCTATATGACAAATATGGTCATTATGGGGGTTTCAACAAACACAAAAGTAAAATCTGCAGCGGAGAAAACCAGTCAAAATGGGAAGAGCATAGACGCATCGCCTTCATGATAGCTTTCCTAGGTTCATTGATATTTCCCGGAAAGGACGGGAATATCAACATACATGTGGCAGGGGTCGTCAGCACTTTGATGAAACAAGACAATAGCACTTTGGCTCCCATGATAATATCAGATATCTCTCGTGCACTCACTATTTGCAAAGCTGGAGGGGTCTTCTTTGAAGCTTGCAATGTACTGCTCCAAATGTGGATGATTAATCACTTATGTCGTCGCCCGCAGTTTATGAGGTATAGTTTATCGGAGAAAACCTGTATAGAAGAATTCCCTACAAGGGTCGAGCGACATGATTTGCCAGAGGGGATTAGTGGATGGATACGACTTTTGCGTTTGATTCCAGCCAGCAAGATAGAATGGACATTTGGCTGGCTACCCGTGGGCGAAGTCATATATGCATCGGCCACGGAATCATATTTATTACTAATGGGCCTCAACAGCATCCAGCCCTACGCGCCATGTCGAGTATTGAGACAGTTGGGACGATGCCAAATAATCCCAAAAGAAGAAGACCTCAGCCCACATGTGGTTGAAATTGGACCGGGAGGACAGTTCCCTGAAGCGTTGGTTCGGAAGATTTGGAGTGAGTGTCAAACATTGAAGATAGACACTCGGGTGCGAGATCGAGCCCGAGGCGAAGTATCGTTAGAATACCCTGCATGGTATAGCAGAGACCTGGAGCATCAAAGGCCCACAAAAAGGCCCCACCTCAGGGAGTTTGCTGAAGCATCACAAGAACAATGGGACTGGTTGGCCAAGGAAGAAGCTTATAGAACAAAGATTAGCAAGATAGAGCAACAGGTCCAAGATCTCCAATTTGAAAAGGATATGCAAGTTGCCGCCGACGAAGGAGATAAAAAGAAGTTGGCACAAGAAAATGACTTTTTGAGAGCTCAAATCCAGCAAATGAAAAGGGATGCTGACAGACAGTTGAGGAGTCGATCGGACGAAAAATTGATAAAGGGTTTAAAAAACCAAGTTGCCGATGTCCAAAGAGAATTGGAAGAGTTGAAGACCCAAACAATGAGGATCCGTGCTAGCTGGAGAAAGGAGGCACATCAACAGGCACTTCACCTACAACGGGTGGAAGAAGAGTACGCTGAGATCATCACTAGTCTAAGGGAAGCAAATGTTATCCTCAGGGAGCGGGTTTTCAAGCAAGCCCGAGATGCCAGAGCAAACCTCGACCGTTGCCACAATTTGATGGCCCGACTGCAAGAACAAGTGGATAGGCTCTTAGACCAAGTCACCAACAATGCTCGAAGATTGGGGGCGAAGAACCATCAAATAGAACAGCTACTCAGAGAAAGGGACATGATCAAGGACAGAATGGGAGAAATCGGGCATTATGTCACCATGAAATGCTTAGCTTGTGAACAAATGCCCCGCACCGCCCTTTTTGCTTCAGTTATGGACTACGTTCATCAGATCATGAGAGAGTTAAGGGAACTACACAGGGACCTCACACCAAGGCCCGCGGCAAGGCCGAATGATGCCTCGCGGGCCCCCAGGAATTTAAGAGCATTAGACTTTTGATTAAAAATGTATTTTTGAAATTTTGAGTCAAGTTGGTTGGCATTTTATTCTCGAGTCAAGCATTTCTCTTATTTTGTTGATTATTGTAAGACAGGTTTTGTAACCATAAGAGTTTTGATATAAGAATTCCAGAATTTCGCCACAATTTTGTTATTAGAACTACGCTCGGTCTGATTCACACAGGGGACGTGATACGTAGGCAATCCACATAAGATTCGACCACCACTAAAAAGAAAAGAAAAGAATAGGGAGGTTAATAACAACAAGGTCTTCAAGGATAATTGAAAAAAAAGAAAAAGAAAAAAAAGAAGAAAAAAAAGAAAAAGAAAAAAAGAAAAGAAGCTGGAATGACGCATGTGATGAGTACATATAGAAAGTGTTAATTGGTTAGGTGCATTGCATCCAACGTGCTATAACATATCTGTTAAACTCAGTAAGCTAACAAGTTTGTTGCATATCCAGAAAAGTTTAGCAGTTGGTTTGACAGAATATACTGGCCGACCACCATTACCGTACTAGATCTAAAGGGCCAATTCCAGCAAGTATGTCCAGCTCCGGTAAAAGTCTCGAGGAAGAGAAATCGGAGATACAGATCATGAAAGAAGAGGTAGATCGGTTGAGACAGCAGATAACGGAGATGCACCTAGCCTGGGCTAGGGGACAGTCCTCGCCAAACCTCCCTACTCTCGCATCAGCTCCAGAACACCCACCCCTTGATCCTTCGACAAACGCCCCGATCTATCCATACTATCAAGGGGAAAACCCTTATGCCACCTAAATTCCACCAGCCAAACAAAATCCTCCTCCCACGGTCACCCCTGTTTTTGTGGCACCTCCACCTGCTAATCTACAAAAGTCATCCGGTGAGCCGCATGTTCAAATCCACGACAATTCTTACTATCCTCCCGAGCCTACCTTTAGGGCTCCTGAACCGCATCCGCACACCCCTTACTGGGATAACCCAGCAGAATCGGAAAAGCACTTCCAAAATTTGGAGCATGAGGAAGTTATTCGAAAAGTTAAAAGCATGGAGCAGTCCTTCAGGAATATGCATGGCTTGGGCAACCAGGTCAGCGTCGCTTACAAAGATCTGTGTCCATTCCTAGATGTCTAATTGCCAGCCGGGTTCAAAATGCCCAAGTTTGACTTATACGAGGGGCATGGTGATCCGGTGGCCCATCTTCGAGGGTTTTGTAGTAAAATGCGAGGAGCCGGCGGACGAGACGAGATTTTGATAGCTTACTTCGGTCAGAGTTTGGGGGGATCCGCACTAGAGTGGTACACTAGGCAGGATCCCAGCAGATGGTTTACATGGGACGATTTGGCTCAAGCATTCATTGGCCGGTTCCAGTACAATCTTGAAATAGTCCCCGACCGCTTATCATTGCTAAAATTAGAGAAGAAACCCGCCGAAAGTTTCAGAGAATTTGGTTTTCGCTGGAGGGAACAAGCAGCAAGGGTAGATCCGTCTATGAGAGAGAATGAGATGGTGGATTACTTCCTGCAGACACAAGAGCCAACCTATTTCGGACATCTGGTGACGTCCGTGGGTAAGTCATTCACTGAGGTGATAAAGATGGGGGCTATGATCTAGGAAGGCTTGAAAGCCAACAAGATCATGAGCTATTCAGTGTTGAAAGCCACCACTCAAGCTATCCAAAGTGGTACCGGAGGAGTGCTTGGGAAAAAGAGGAAAGAAGAAGTCACGGCGGTCGAGTCCGGAACATGGTTCAGGAAACAGAGGCCCCGCACCCCAGTATAACCCGCCCCAGCCTCGCCACCAAAATTACCTCCACAATCCATATAACCACCCGCAACATTACTATCCAGCACCTGATCCCCATTTTACTGTCCATCACGCTCAGTGATATGCCACACCTCCCGTCCATGCACCATGGCGTGCACCGAACTCGCAAAATAATTATCCAACCCCAAGAGCATATAGAAACCCCACGGGCGCGGGTTTTCGTCCGAACCAAGCATTCAAGAGCGACAGGGCGCCAAGGCCAAAGACTTTTACTCCCTTGGGAGAGTCTTACACCAGTTTGTTCCACCGTTTGAAGCAAGTAGGGCTGCTAAATCCGGTCGAGGCTAAGCTACCAAACCCTCTTCCAAAGAATTTGGACCATTTAATAAATTGTGCATACTGCTCAGGATGTCTGGGGCACGACACAGAAAAGTGTTGGAGGTTGAAAACAGCTATCCAGGAACTCATCGACACTCGCCGAATTGAGGTCCAGACTCCAGCGGAGCCCAACATCAACCAGAATCCACTTCCAACTCATCATGAGACCAACATGTTCGAGTTGGTACGCTTGGAAGAGGGAAATGAGAAAACCTCTCAGACTGTAATGATGATCAAGTCTAGTGGGATAGGAATGGAAAAGGGGCCAAGCCTTGATGAGTCACTCATCTGCAAGAAAGACGTACAAGAGAGGTGGGAAGCAGAAAAGGGAAGTGTGAACAAAGTGCCTATGAGGTCAGAGGGAGTAAAAATAGTTGTGCCAGGGGCAGCGACCAGGCCCGTTTTAACTGTAGCAGGTGTTCGAGTGGATCCTTTCATTATCAAGCCAGCAATACAATTGCCAATAGCTGATAGCAGAGCTATTCCATGGAATTATGATCGGGTCACGACAACCTACAAAGGAAAAGAAGTTAAAGAGGAAGTCTGCAAAACGCAAGGGTTGACCCGTTCAGGGAGATGTTTTGCCCCTGCGGAATTGAGGAAGACCACTCCGGCAACACTGAAAAAGCCGGTAACTGACGAAGAGGCAGAAGAATTTCTGAAAAAGATGAAGCTACATGATTATTCTGTCTTAGAACAGCTGAAGAAAACCCCTGCGTAAATCTCATTGTTGTCCTTGCTGATACATTCCGAAGAACACCGGCAAGCTTTGATGAAAGTTCTGAATGAGGCGCACGTACCTGATAAAATCTCGGTAGGTCATTTGGAGAAGATCACCAATAGGATCTTCGAAGCGAACTGAATCACCTTCACCGATGATGAGTTGCCTGAGGAAGGCACCGAGCACAACAAGGCTTTATATCTTACCGTAAAGTGTGAGGAGTCGGTGGTTACCAAAGTCCTAGTCGACAATGGGTCCAGTGCGAATATTTGTCCTCTCTCTACACTAAACAAGTTGAAAGTGGATATCGGCAGGATACGTAAGAACATCATATGTGTCCGAGGGTTTGATGGAGGAGGCAAGGCGTCGGTCGGGGATATAGTGTTAATCTTGACAATCGGACCGGTGGAGTTCACCATGGAATTCCAGGTGCTGGACATGGTAGTTTCATATAACCTTCTGATAGGGCGACCGTGGATCCATGCCGCAAAAGCAGTTCCGTCCAGCCTACACCAACTAGTCAAGTTTGAGTGGGACCAACAGGAGATCGTAGTCCATGGAGAGAATGATCTACAACCAGGGCACCATCGTCCCCTTTGTTGAGACGGAAGAAGATGTTGGGCCATGGGTATACCAGATCTGCGATGTGGTATCCGCCAACCGAGTTCCGGAAGGGGAATGCATTCCCAATGACAGAATCATTACTGCCGACGTCATGGTGGCTCATGAAATGTTGAGACATGGTTTCATACCCGGCAAAGGTCTAGGTGCATCTCTGCAAGGAATCATACAACCGGTATCTGTGGTGGAAAATGTGGGAACCTTTGGCTTAGGATTCAAGCCAACACCAGAGGACGTCCAGCGAGCCAAGAGGAATAAGCAGAAGACATGGGTGCTCCCGAAGCCTGTTCCGCGCCTTTCCCTATCTTTTGTCAGGTCCGGAATAAGAGGACATCCGACGACAAAGGTTCCCAGTCCTATGGTTAGGCCAGACGAAGAGTTCTTGAGAAAGTTCGAGGATTTATTCTTAGATGTATGCATGCTAGAGGATGGCGAAGGACCCAGCCATGCCGAGATACGGTTTGTGGGATCGAAAGCAAAGTTGAATAATTGGAAGGCTACTCCTCTCCCTATCCGGAAGGAGTCTTGGTAGTTTGTTTTGGATTGTTTTCTTTTGAAATTTTGTGTTGGGGTTGTCCTCGAAGTAAAATCCGTTTGTTTCAGTTCATTTTGATTTGAGTTTGCAAGCTTGTTTTTCCTTGTACTGTTCCCATTAATGAAATTGTGTTCCCTTTGTTTCTAATTTTGTTTATTTTCCTTCTTTTTACTTTTCTGAGCAGCTTTCTTTCAACCGATCTTAATGATATGGCGTGCTTAAAGATTAATCAACCCAGTCTAGAAAGTCAATCTGGTTTGGAAATAATAACGCATGAAATAAGAGGTGACGAGAGTGAATCAGAATACGGTGATGATGAAGCCGTAGAAGAAATTGGTGAAGAATGTCACTTCGAGGAAAAACCCAAACCAAATTTAAATGATACTGAGGCTGTTAATCTGGGGGACAGAGATGACGTCAAAGAAACCAGAATAAGTGTCCATATTGAACCCAACCTGAGAGAAGAGTTGATCAAAACACTCATGGAGTTTAAAGACATTTTCGCATGGTCGTACGACGACATGCCGGGACTCAGCACTGATCTAGTGGTTCACAAATTACCCACTGACCCGGCATGTCCTCCCGTCAAGCAAAAGCTGCGGAAATTCAAGACGGAGATGAGTGTAAAGATCAAGGAGGAAGTAACCAAGCATTTGCAGGCGAAAGTCATTCGTGTCACTCGATACCCTGAATGGTTGGCTAACGTAGTACCGGTGCCAAAGAAAGACGGAAAGATCAGAGTATGCGTGGACTACCGCAATCTCAACAAGGTGAGCCCTAAGGATAATTTCCCACTTCCCAATATCCATATCTTGATTGATAATTGCGCCGGACGTGAAATCGGATCCTTTGTGGACTGCTACGCGGGATATCATCAGATCTTGATGGATGAAGAGGACGCAGAAAAGACGGCTTTTATCACACCGTGGGGGACTTATTGCTACCGGGTGATGCCGTTCGGTTTGAAGAACGCAGGGGCAACATACATGAGGGCGATGACTACGGTATTCCATGACATGATACACAAGGAAATTGAAGTGTACGTGGATGATGTGATCATAAAATCTAGACGTCAAGAAGACCACGTTGCCGACCTCGGGAAGTTCTTTCAAAGACTTCGAAGATATGATATCAAGCTCAATCCGGCCAAATGCGCATTCGGAGTTCCATCAGGAAAGTTGCTAGGATTCATCGTCAGCCGATGGGGCATTGAGTTGGACCCATCCAAAATCAAGTCCATCCAGGAGTTACCCCCGCCAAAGAATAAAACAGAGGTAATGAGTTTGTTGGGAAGGTTAAATTACATCGGTAGGTTTATTGCTCAACTTACAGCGACCTGTGAACCCATATTCCGTTTGTTGAAGAAAGACGCTGCGATAGAATGGACGACAGAATGTCAGGAAGCGTTTGACCAAATCAAAGGGTATTTGTCAAACCCACCCGTGCTGGTTCCGCCTGAACCGGGTAGACCCCTGATTCTATATCTGACGGTTTTGGAGAATTCGTTCGGCTGCGTACTGGGGCAGCACGATATTATTGGCAGAAAGGAACAGGCCATTTACTACCTCAGTAAGAAATTCACGGTCCACGAGGTTAAGTACACTAATTTGGAAAAGACATGTTGTGCCTTGATTTGGGTAGCCCAAAAGCTGAAACATTATTTGTCCTCTTACACCACTTACCTCATTTCGCGTTTGGACCCGTTAAAGTATATTTTCCAGAAGCCCATGCCTACGGGGAGGTTAGCAAAATGGCAAATATTACTTACAGAGTTCGACATCATATATGTGACAAGGACGACTATGAAAGCTCAAGCCCTAGCCGATCACTTAGCTGAGAATCCTGTCGATGACGGATACGAACCTTTGAGGACGTATATTCCGGACGAAGAAGTATTGCAAATTGATGGGTTGGAATTAACCGAGGATCCAGGGTGGAAGCTTTTCTTCGACGGAGCGGCGAACGCAAAGGGAGTCGGAGTAGGGGCTGTGCTTATCTCTGAAACAGGACATCATTATCCTGTTACTGCTTAACTGCATTTTCACTGCACCAATAATATGGCTGAGTACGAGGCATGTATCTTGGGGTTGAGATTAGCGGTGGACATGGATGTACAGGACTTCTTGGTCTTGGGGGACTCGGACCTTCTGGTACATCAGATACAGGGAGAATGGGAAACCAGAGATTTAAAGCTTATCCCGTATCGTCAGTGTTTGCATGATCTAACCAAGCGCTTCCGATCAGTAGAATTCAGGCATATCCCAAGGATGCATAATGAGGTTGTCGATGCTCTAGCTACTTTGGCGTCAATGCTACATCACACGGACAAGGTTCGTGTCGATCTGTTACATATTCAGGTTCGGAATCAACATGCTTATTGCAATATGATAGAAGAAGAAATGGATGGTGAGCCATGGTTTCATGATGTCAAGGAATACCTCAGGTTAGGAATATACCCAGAGCAAGCAACTGGAGATCAAAAGAGAGCTATTCGGCGATTGACGAACGGATTTTTCCTTAGTGGAGGGGTGCTGTACAAAAGAACCCCGGATTTGGGATTGTTGAGATGTATAGATGCGAGTCAAGCCACAACAGTGATGACAGATATACACTCCGGAGTTTGTGGGCCACACATGAGCGGATATGTATTGGCAAAGAAGATTCTTCGAGCAGGATATTACTGGCTCACTATGGAGCGGGATTGTATAAGTTTCGTGCGAAGATGCCATCAGTGTCAGATACACGGAGATTTGATTCATTCTCCACCGACCGAATTGCATACAATGTCGGCGCCATGGCCATTTGTTGCGTGGGGTATGGATGTTATCGGACCTATAGAACCTGCGGCTTCCAATGGTCATAGGTTCATTCGGGTAACGATCGATTATTTTACCAAGTGGGTGGAGGCCAAAACCTTCAAATCAGTGACCAAGAAGGCGGTGGTGGACTTCGTACATTCCCACATCATCTGTAGGTTTGGAATTCCAAAGATAATCATTACAGATAACGGTGCCAATCTTAACAGCGGATTGATGAAAGAGGTATGTCAACAGTTCAAGATTACACACCGAAATTCCACACCATATCGTCCCAAAGCAAATGGTGCGGTTGAGGCGGCAAACAAGAATATAAAGAAGATATTGAGGAAGATGGTAGAAGGGTCTAGGCAATGGCATGAAAAGTTACCATTCGCACTGTTGGGTTATCGCACTACCGTCCGGACTTCGGTAGGTGCAACTCCTTACTTGTTGGTGTACGGGACTGAAGCAGTAATACCAGCAGAAGTTGAAATTACATCCCTCTGAATCATCGCTGAGGCTGAAATTGACGACGATGAGTGGGTCAAAACCCGATTGGAGCAATTGAGCTTGATCGATGAAAAGAGATTGACAGCGGTATGTCATGGCCAATTGTATCAAAAGAGAATGGCAAGAGCATATAACAAGAAGGTACGTCCCAGGAAATTTGAAGTGGGACAACATGTGCGGAAGAGAATTCTACCACATCAGGCCGAAGCGAAAGGCAAGTTCGCTCCAAATTGGCGGGGACCATTTGTTGTGACTAGGGTATTATCCAACGGCGCGCTATGTCTAACTGATATTGAGGGAAGATGCACTGATATGGCTATCAATTCTGATGCGGTCAAGAGATATTATGTGTAATTCTCTACTGCATTTGTCAACATTTGGTTTCGTTTGTTTGTAGTTGGCATTTTCCAGAGAATGAAATGATAGAGGCAATTTTTCTACCACCCAAACACTTTAACCATTGTTTTCCCCTTTGAGCCTTAATTATTCTTTCATATACCCTCTTTCGGAATCATCAAGGAAGATGTGTAACAAAATAGAAAAATAGAAAAAGGAACAAAGAAAAGACACAAGAAAAAGTGAACTACGTTTGACCTGATTCCTCAAGAAGGATACGTAGGCGCCACACGGCTCGGTCATAATAAAATAAAAATCAAAGATTCCCCAAGCAACAAAACTGGGGCAGAATTCATTGTTTCATTTGAAAAGATGATGTGAATTCCGAAAGTTGTAATGAGCTAACCGTTGAGGCTATACCTCTTTTCTTTAGCCTCACGCACAAAAACCACATTAATGACCGAAAAAGACCTCTCGATTAGTATTTGAGAAATGCCAAGTCATGCGAATGAAAGACAAAAGTGACACTCCGACCCTCGATTGAATCCAGGATGCACAAGCCGGAAAGGGATAATGCTTTAGATGGAATCTCGTGGGTAATACCCCAGCCTAGAAAGAAAGCGAAATGAGAGAGCCTTAACGGTGAAAACCCTCGCGGGCACTTTAAGGCGAAGAAAGATAAGAGAAATAAAATGAGAGAGTCTTACGGTGAAAACCTTTACAGGCACCCTAAGGCGACGGGAGGTCGAGAGAAATGAGAGAATCTCATTAGTGAAAACCCTTGAAGGGCACTATGAGGTGACAAGGCGAGATGGTTACAAGGTGTCCGCATGAGACAAGGTTGGGACATTCGTTTGCTTCTAGAAAAACGCGGACATCAGAAAGCGATTGACATAAATAGACTGGGTAGATTAATCTCGAAGGGCGCGGCATAACCATTGGATCAGTTATACATTCAGATAAGTTTTTCCCAGTTTTGAGTTCAGAAAAGTTTTCCCTTTCTTTTGTCATTCGCGGTCAGCATTCTTTATATATCATTTTTCTCTTCTTTTGTTTTCGAAAATTGACTTTTCAAAGCTTACTACCAAGTCTCCCAAAGCGGTACAATGAAGATGAGTAGGCGTGGAACGAGGCAATAAGGCAAAAGTCGTTCCGATATTACGATTGGAACGACAGGTTGATTGGAAGGTTCACGGGAATTATGGAGTACGATGGACACATATTACACATCCGGAAGATGATTTCTCACAACAGATCATCGACTAAAAGGGTCGGACCAAACCGAAGGTTGGAATAAAAGGAGAGATGAGAGACCATCCGTGGAAAGAGCACCATCCCCAGCAAGTGTCAACGTCGTCCCCAAAAGTTCGAGGGAGGCCAAGCAGCTGAAAGAGAAAAGGAAAATTGCCCTAACAAGAGTGGCACGACCACTCACTGCGTTTTGAAACTAACAATTTTTCTTTGATTTAAAGCAAGAAAAGAGGGTTCGTCGGCGGAAAAGCATGCCACGTAGAAGGTCATCAAACTGGGGCAGAAAATTTTCTCCCATTGCGAAAATTTTCTTGAAAGCAAATACCCGGTGGATAAGGATAGAAAGCAACGCAAGATTTTGGGAAATACCAGTTTCAAGCAGAATAGTTTTGAAAGAGGCCAACACGAGGGGGTGATTTTTGAGCCTGGTATCATCCCCAGCAGTTGTTGGGAAAATGAAACACTAACTTCGAGATTCCCTCAGCAGCATTATATCCCATAGGTTTTTCAAGGAAGCAAAAACGTGAGTCCCGGAGGAGGTCTGGGAAGAAGGAAAAGGAAAAGGGGTTCCCCGCCAGAGTAATCCTCAGTTAATGACATTTCAATCCCCGGCGAGCCCGAGAGAGAATGAAGGGTGAAGGAAATAGAAATAGAGGAAACAAAGAATACTTCCCCAGCAACATCATCCCCAGCAGGTGAGTAAACAGTTCCGAAGATATCTCCAGCAGCCAAAGGAAAAGTAACACGACCCCGTGGGAAAGAAATTCCAAGACAAGGTAATTCAGAAGAAAAGGGTGGCCCAAGAGACGATGCAGGAAGAAGAAAATGGTACAGGAAACGAAGGAAGGCGATAAGGATGGGATGAAATTGAAGTTGTAGTTGAAGTCAGGGAGCCCGCCTGAAGAATGGAGTGGCGATTTGTTTTAAAGTTGTAGTTGAAGTCAGGGAGCCCGCCTGAAGAATGGAGTGGCGATTTATTTTGAAGTTGTAGTTGAAGTCAGGGAGCCCGCCTGAAGAATGTAGTGGCGATTTATTTTGAAGTTGTAGTTGAAGTCGGGGAGCCCGCTTGAAGAATGGAGTGGCGACTTATTTTGAAGTTGGTTGAGGAAAGCGGGGAAGCCCGCCTGAAGAATGGAGTGGCGATTTATTTTGAAGTTGTAATTGAAGTCAGGAAGCCCGCCTGAAGAATGGAGTGGCGATTTATTTTGAAGTTGTAGTTGAAGTCAGGGAGCCCGCCTGAAGAATGGAGTGGCGATTTATTTTGAAGTTGTAGTTGAAGTCGGGGAGCCTGCCTGAAGAATGGAGTGGCGATTTATTTTGAAGTTGTAGTTGAAGTCAGGGAGCCCGCCTGAAGAATGGAGTGGCGATTTAGTTTTGAAGTTGTAGTTGAAGTCAGGGAGCCCGCCTGAAGAATGGAGTGGCGATTTATTTTAAAGTTGTAGTTGAAGTCAGGGAGCTCGCCTGAAGAATGGAGTGGCGATTTATTTTGAAGTTGTAGTTGAAGTCGGGGAGCCCGCCTGAAGAATGGAGTGGCGATTTATTTTGAAGTTGTAGTTGAAGTCAGGGAGCCCGCCTGAAGAATAGAATGGAGATTTGTTTTAAAGTTGTAGTTGAAGTTAGGGAGCCCGCCTGAAGAATGGAGTGGCGATTTATTTTGAAGTTGTAGTTGAAGTCAGGGAGCCCGTCTGAAGAATGGAGTGGCGATTTATTTTGAAGTTGTAGTTGAAGTCAGGGAGCCCGCCTGAAGAATGGAGTGGCGATTTATTTTGAAGTTGTAGTTGAAGTCAGGGAGCCCGCCTGAAGAATGGAGTGGCGATTTATTTGTGAAGTCGTAGTTGAAGTCAGGGAGCCCGCCTGAAGAATGGAATGGCGATTTATTTTTGAATTTGGTTGAGGAAAGCGGTTAAGTGTAACGGAAATCCCCAGCATGAATCCAAGTTCGTAATCAAAAGGAAGGCAACAAGGATCAGAAAGACAGGTTCGGACTTCGAAGGAGAATAGTTCGAAGATCACAAAGAAGGGACCAATGGTCGGAGTTCGGCAATCAAGATAGGCCGAAATAACGGTTGTCAAAAGAGAAGAAGCATGTGAAGAAACATCAGAGCCAGCAGGATGGCAAGGAACATGACAAGATCGAGTTGAAAAGATAGATAAGAATTTGCAATACTGTAACTTAGTCTAGCTTCTTATTTTTGTTTAGCACGGTGTAATAAGGAGATCGGTTAAGCAGTGGCAACAGCAGCAACAACAGTAACAGCAAGATCACAGCAGTCATGGTAGTCCCAGCTACCAAAACTTCCCGAACTACATTGACCTGATTCCTGTTCAGCCCAGGATATGTAGGAGGCCTTTGAAGCAAAGGTTCGGTCAAACTTTTCCAAAAAATGCTTCATACGGAGTGCTTGAACGGGCAAAAATCGCTCGTATCCGCTCACTTATCTTTGCACGAAAACTCTTCATGTTTACGCGTAAAGAGGGGCAGCTGTGAGCACGTGATTTTTGCCCTACATGAAAATTACTCCCAAAAGATTCAAAATAAAATAGCTTTGTGCTACATTTGATTTTTGTGGATTTTGTGTTATCTCTCCGGAGCATTAGAATTGGTATGTGTGTTTATTTAGCTAGAAAATACAAAAAATACGCGTTGCATATTTGGGAATTAATTGCGCGTTTATAAGAATAAATCGGACATGGGAATTAATCGTAAGAAAATTACAAAAAAATGTGCACCTCGTTTTTTGGTCATCATGTGATTTTATTTGAAGGCATAAATTGTGTTAATCATCAAGTGTTAATCAATAGGTGTAATTTCATTCCCTTTAAATTGATTTGTTTAAAGTGGCTTTTAGTTTAATTGGAGTTAGTTAATAAAATTGAAAATGGGTGCAAAACAAAACAGGCCCAAGGAAGACGACCGACCCAGGCCCAAGCAAAATTCGGCTCAGGCCATCTCCGGATACGCCCAAACGACGCCGTAACAGGCCATGATATCCAAGCCGTTGGATCATTTTGATCCATCGATCGCCATTCCTCCTCACAGCCCGACCCGTTCCCAGTTAAGACCGACCCGGTCTCATAATAACATTACACGACATCGTTTCCTTTAAGTAAAACGATCCTGGTCGTTGATCGTAAATGATCCAACGATCAGGATTGAATTTCCTATTTCATATATAATTCAAATCTCCTACCCAGCCCCCCCCAAGCCAAACCCACGATCACCATCATCATCTCCTCTAACCTAGAGACCCATGTAATGCCGCCGTGCCCCGCCGCACTCCGCCTACCGGAAATTGCCTCACGGCGGTTCCGGTAGGCCAATGGCTCCCAAATTTACACCGTAGAATCTCCCAAGCCCCCTCTACATGGATCCTGGTAGTCGTTAGTCTCGAATGTTGCTCAAACGTCTCGAATATTCGTTCGAAATTCGCCGGAACTTGAACGTCTACCCCAAACCACCTCAAATTCACACCAGTCACTCCCCACACCTCCCTCATACCCCTACTAACCCTGGTTCAGCTCGAATCTAACCGGAACTGGTAAAACCCCAAATCCCACTCATATGAACCCTAAAAATCGAGAAGGTCGAATCAAGCCTAATTAATCGAAATTCAGGGGTCTAATGGACCTTATTCGAGGTGTTCTCAAGTGAGAACACTTCGATTAAGGTCTATTCGACCTCAAAGTGGTCAATCCGAGTTCGAGCCTGGGTTACTTACAATTCTGAGGTATTTTTCTTTTCTTTCATTCTATATGAACATCTTGGCGTGTTTGCATGTTATGCTTGGGCTATTTGTTTGGTATTTTTTCTAGAATTTTTTTGCTTCTTCTCAACAGACCTTTTATTCGGTCGATTCCCATCCTTACCTGTTTTTGTTTAAATTCAATGCTGCAATTGCTTCGTATGTCTAGTTTATTTAACGTCGTCGACAAATTAATTTGCTTGTATGTCTGTTCACTCTTTGGTCTGCCCGTATGCAATTCATAAGTCTGGGGCTTGTTGTTTGTTTGATTCTAGATTAGGGGTTAATTGGACATAGTTGATAGGGTTTAATTAGTATTAGTTTAATGTCCTGCCCATAAGAGGAGCTAGTGGAACCTGCTGTACAGCAGGGTATCCCACTAGTCTCATGCGATCAGTGTTTTTAAGTTTAAAGTCCATACAAGGACACTTAGTAGTGGGGGGTTCAGAGAATATAATGGGCAGGGGGTTTAGTTTAAGCTGGGGGCACCATTAGGATTTGAATTTCAAAAAGTATATATATAGAGGGACGGGCAGTGATATAGGGGGATACATACAGAGAAAAAGATAGACAATTTGAAAGAAAGAAAGGAGAAAACATTCTGGTTTGCTCTGTCTCATTGTTTCAATCCAGTTTATTGTTCTATTGGATTGATAGAACAGTCTTGGGTGTTGGTCGATTCATTCATACTCCCTTTCGATTCATTATTCAACCATTGGAACTTCAGAGGAGTATTAAGCTGGTTTCAAGTAGTTTTGGGTCCAATTAATCTAGCTTTTGGTACCAATATCAGTCTGTTGATGTTTTCAAGTGTCTGTGGGTTATTTTGAAGTGAAAAGTTGGTCTGTTTCAAGCTGTTTGGTTTTATTGTTTGGGTCACTTAGTGTTGCTGGGGATATCAGCTAGTTTGGTTTGGCTTTGGACCATTCCTGGGTCGATTTAAACACTAGGTTTGTTGCTGTGGTGTTCCTGGGGTTTTCACTTTGTCAAGTTGGTGTTGTGTTGGTTTTCTTAGCTGTCCCATTGCTACTGTGTTACTGCTGCTGATTGCTCCTTTCCTTCTTCTTTTGTCATCATCTAGGTACATTTTTTTGTTCGAATGAAGATGTACTATTGGAATACTTAAATGGAATGCAGTTCAAGCATTGATCATTAGTTTTCTGTATTTAATCTTTATAGCTTAGCACATCTGGATCTGTACTTTGTGTAGTGTAGTATGCATAAGTAGAGAGAAACAAAAACAAAAACAGTATAATGGCTAGTATTATAATAGTAATATAGCTATAGTAATAGATCACTTGGTCAAATAACAGAAATTGTATAACAGGGTTACACAACTCCAATATGAATCATATGACAGTGAGTTCGACTAGCTCATGTAGGCAATCTGATTTGGAGATTGATAGCTGGATTAGAGTAAGTTAGAAAGAAAAACAAGTAAGAAATGAAGTAATAACTCAACTAAAAATGGACTGGTAATGTCAAATGAGTCTGGCTCATATTAATGATAGTAGCTAATCACATCTGTGAATTAGTTTGAAAGGGAAGAATAGTTAAAGGAAGTAAGGAGTCATTTGCAACTGGGTAAGGCAGTAATGAACGAGTATAAATCATGGAAATCCAGTAAGACTATCGTGTGTACATACATCACTGAATCACTTAACCTTAGATACTCAGGCCCTCATTAAGTAAGTAATCGAATTATTTAAACCATGCATCATATAGTTAAACCGTGTGCTCTTAATTGTTTAGTTAAATAACTGTCAATTTTTGTGTATATCAGCCTTAAGAAAAAGTAAAAGTAGTCGGATTTCATATGCATCGAGTTATCTTAGTTTAAGGTTAACATGAATCTTATTGTACAATGGTCTTCATCTCTTGGTAAATGAATAAATTGATCCTATTTGAGTATCTTTGCTATGAATTCAGCATCTTTATCTTTGTTATTGTTCCAATTTGATTCGAGCCCAGTATGTAGCATAGGCCTGAATCATCACACAAAGTTGAACAAATTCCTGAAGACAACCCGGGTTTCTAAGGCCTGGGCAGACCTAGCCCTTGTTTAAATAGGGGCGCAGAGGCCCAGGCCCAGTAAAGGCCACGACAATGGCTTGGGCCCAATTCTTAAATGATAGTTCAAATATAACTAAGAATAAAAAACACGTATAGAAAATGTAGTGAAACAACAGGATTGAGCCTTTAAAAACTAAATTGGGACGAGCCTCGCCAAACAAACTACACAAATCGCGGGGCCCTCAAATTAGTTGTTATAAAAAACTTAGACTCGGGAAGGTCGTTTAACGAATTTCACGGTCTTTCCCAAAGTTAATAGAGACGATAGACTCTTTAGGCACGATTTGTAAATAAATTACTTTCCTAAATAGGGGTGCGCATTTATGTGACCCAAATCTTATTCTCGGCGAAACTGAAATACATTAAAGTCACAGGCGTACTGGTTACGGTGTGACTCGAAATGTATTTTCGTGACGTTGCAATTCTTCTAAAATTGAAAAGCGTAACATTAGTAGCACCTAATTAAAATATATAAAGAAAAATCAGATAAAAGCAAAATAGCAGTTGAGTGACCGTGCTAAAACCACGGAATCCGGGAATGCCTAACACCTTCTCCCGAGTTAACAGAATTCCTTATCCAGGTTTCTAGTTTCGCAGACTGTAATACAGAGTCATGAATTTCCTCGGTTCGGGATTAAACCGGTCACTTGGGACACCATTATTTTCCCAAGTGGCGACTCTGGATAATTAAATAAACGGATCCCGTTCCGACCGTCCTTTAAATGGAAAAAATCCTTCACCGATTATTATTATATTCCTTCTCGGAGTATAGTAATAAACGGTAGCACATTTGTGTTATGTGCGAAAAAGGAGGTGTGACAGTAGGCCTATGCAATCTTCAGTCCTATGTCCCCGTTCTTGGTGGAATTCTCACAGGACGTTTGACTTCCTTGTAGCGGGATCCGACTTTATTTTCTGAGGCCATTGCAGCTTGGTGCCAAGCTTCCCCAGTGCGTACATTATTTCTGAAGGAAAGACACACAAATTATGTGATGACAGCAAAGGGGGTGTACCTCTTTCGCTTCTGAGTGGGGCGATATGTCGTTGTAATGGGTCTGTATGTTGAGGAGGCGAATGAGGAGATTTCGTATATGGCAGATACCGCTCCTTGTTAGGACGGGGGGGATTTTCTCGATGCCCCTTATGACGTCGATCTTTCCTTGTTTCCGATTGTATGGTTGTTAACCATTGGGTCGGCCCGTTGAGATCGTCTTCGTCCGCTCGCACTTCAGCGTAGTAAGCGTTGTGGATATCATCCCATGTCGTGGGGGGATAGTTCATGAGGTGTTTCAGTAGCTTCATGGTCGCTCTAGAGCCGTCCCAGCTGAGTCCGTTCTGTAAGCAGCGACCGCCATTCCTTCCGACACATTTGGTAGGCTCATTCTCACCCTGTTGAATCTGGCGAGGAAGTCCCTGAGGCCTTCACCGGTGGCTTGCCTGATGGCAAATATGTCGTTCACTCTTGCCTCTGCCTTCTTCACACCAACATGCACGGTAACGAACTTATCCGCCATTTCTTCGAAGGTTGATATTGCTTTGGCAGGTAGTTGGGAGTACCATGTTAGGGCACTTCCGATCAGCAACTCACCGAACTTCTTCAGTAGCACTTATGGTACCTGCTCTTTTGATAGGTCGTTACCTTTTACAGCGGTAACGTAATGAATGAGATGGTCTTCGGAATCGGTGTTCCATCGTACACCCTTAAGTAAGGGGGCACCTTGAAAGTTTTTGGGATGGAGTAGGGGGCAGATTCCTCAGAGTATGGTTGTTCCACAAACCTTCCCACGTCGCGTTTTGGTAATAATTTAGGGGATCCGGGAATTTTGTCGACCCTTTCCCGGTGCTCCTTTATCTGGTCGTGGAGAGCCTTGTTTTCGCTCTCCATTTCTTCCATTTTTCTCGGGATGTCGGTCAGCGTGTCGTCATGGGTCTGTGTTTTGGCAGATTGGTTGTTTGCTTGCGTCTCTTCTCCACGGAGTAGCGATACTCATTATTGGTATCATTTTGATGTGGCTTTGTGGTGATTTTTCGACCAAACCACTCAAGGTGCTTGTTAACCACTCTTCCAGCAATTTCCTGACTGTCGAGGGTGCTTCTTTTTGCAGTGGATGTGGAAGCTTCCTTATCACGCAAGGTCACTAGATTCCTGGAGGGAGAAGGCGAGGTTTCTATTTCTGGTGCAGCGTCGGGGTTGTGTTGGTGACAGCGTCATCGCCGACCTCATTAAGAGAACTCAAGAGATTGGCTTTGACCCCCATTATGGCTTTGGATCTGGTGTTGCTTTTGGCTATTTTTGGGTTTTTGTGTGATATAGATGAGATGGTTGGCTGATCTTTGGGTGTATACTATTAGTTTGATTCTTGAAATCCCCACAGACGACGCCAAATTGTTTGGCTCAAAAGTAATCGGTTACTTTATGAGCTTTTGACAATCGAGGATATGAAAAGGGTAAATCACATTCAAATATAATAAACCCCAAAGTAGAATCAATGTAGTTATAATATGGAAATAATTGCAAGAATGAAGAAGTTATGAAGATAATCAACGATCACAATTGAGAGGATAGTAGAGAGAGAATGATAGAAGTTGTATTATTAGAAAATAACACATGATCCCTTACAACAAAGAAAACCCCTTTTATATAGAGGTGAGATTTTCTTACTAAAATTACAATCCGTCGAGGGATCGCTAACGCCCTTGAAGAGGGGACGTCTAAATATATGCATCGATGCTCGTACCCTTACGCCTATGCTACGCCCCCGCTATAAAAAACGTGAGGGAGGGTCGTACCCTCACTATTATATGGGCATGGGGAGAACCGCACTCGGCTCCTAATAGTTAAACCCTATTTGGCCCCATACAGAGGCTAATAAACCAATTAATTGTATTTGTTGTATTTTTAAATTTGGAACGAAAAGAGGAATAATACTTCCTTGCATGGACACATAATGAGACCATTTAGATCAGAATAATATTTATTGAAATTTTCTAACATAAAATATAATCGAGCTTGAAAGAGATATATTGACAACAATTAAAAGGTGGACGCATGTTAAAACGATGAGGTCATTTTAACCAAATTTTTAAGAGAGGACATGAATGACTAGTTTCTAAAGTTCAAGGGTAAATTTGAATTGTTTAATTTTGTTGGCCTAAGTAAAGGTTAGTTTTAAAAACTCACAAAGGAACTCAGGCATGAACCGGGCCCATCCCTCCAGGTCCATTCTGTGTGTGCATAGAAACGAGTAAATTCAAGCATGTGGAATGCATGTGAAGGAGATAGGCTTAAATTGGTGTATTTAATATCTCTTGATCGACAAGGTTGCATAATTGATAAGGAGGAGGACTCCTTAATCAAAGAGAACACTATCCAAGATAGGTAAGGAGTTAGAAGTTGAAATCAACTAGAACTCTTTCACCAAGGAAGAGTAGAATTAATCTTTATTTACTAACTCTATAAATATCAGTGTTGTTCTCTTTTACATGTATTGCACATAAGCAAAAACTAAACTTGAATTGAGAGCAAAATAGCAAGGCAATTTTGCAAGCAGTTCGTGTGTGATTCAAGTGTACAAACATAAAGCTACGTGAACCAGATAGAAGAACTAGTTCCAAATGTCTGTCTTTTATTCTGGTTCAATTGTAGTATGTGATTTTATGTTGTACCTTTCAGCTTTATCTAGATGCAATTATAATAGGTACTCAGAGTCTTCAAGTTAGAGTTAACTTGAAGTTATTACAACACTTAGAGGATATTTGCTACAATGGGGTCAGAGTTAGTCCTAGGTTTACAAAAGAGTTTCTGTAAATGCAGTTTTTGGCTTAGTGCTTTTAGTAGAGAATTTGGAAAAATCCTACTAGAAAGTAGGTCGTGGTTTTTTCACATTTTAAGCCAGGTATTTTCTATAGAAAATACTTGTATTATTTACTTTCCGCATTTAATATTTCTGCAATAGTGGGTTAAGGAACACATAGAAGAACCATGTCCTTCCATAATCAGTCTAAGAGAAAAATTGGTCACCACACAAATTACCCCCTTGTGTGGTATTGAAGTTTAAAACATCAATTGGTTAAGAGGCTAACACCTTAAGGTATAAAACATCAATTGGTTAAGAGGCTAACACCTTAAGGACATATCAAGATGAGTGCACCACCTGGAAACTGGAAGGGTAATCCACTGCTAGGCCTCTATTCTTCAATAGCTAATACTACTCATAGTGGAAAAACAGGTTGAGAGAGCACATCATCGAAGAAGACTATGAGCTATGGGATATTATCATTGATGGTCCCCGGGCTACCATGGAGAAGAATGTTGAAGGAGTAGACGTGCCAAAAATAAGAGCTAACTGCAATGTTGAGGATTTGAGGAAGTGGGAAAAGAATGCTAAGGCCAAGAAATGGCTTGTGTGTAGACTTGGTCCAGACGAGTACAATAGAATTTAAAGTTGTACCATTGCTAAGGAAATCTGGAACACTCTGCAAGTGGCTCACGAAGGAACTCCTCAAGTGAAGAGATCAAGAGGAACACAACTATATTCTCAATATGAGAATTTCACCATGAAGAAAGTAAAAACCATTTAAGAGATGTATACAAGGTTCACCACACTAACAAATGACTTAAGTCTCTTCGAAGGTTATTCTGGAAGAAGACAAAGTTGAGAAAATTTTGACAAAGGTTTTGCGAGTCACCTGGGAAAGCAAAATCACTGCAATTTAGGAATCAAAGAACATTTCTACCCTTAAGTTGGAAAAACTAATTGGAAATCTCAGTGCATATGAACTTAGAAGGCAAACTATGAAGATAGATCCACCCAAGAACGAAAGGAGCTTGGCTCTCAATATCACTGAAGATTCTTATCTAGAATAGGATGAAATGGCTATGATCATAAAGGATTTAAAGAAGTATATAATGAGAGGAAAATGTTCTTCAAGAGGTGCAAGTTACAACAAACCAAGGGCTCCTGAAAAACATACCAATGAGGGTTGCTACAAATATGGTAAGACTGATCACCATATCAAAAAATGCCCTTGGTGAGAAATTGAATGGAAGAGGGAATGAGCTGAATGGAGAAACGAGAAGAAGGAACATGTTCATCCAAAGAAGAATAAAGGATCAACAAAGGCTATGGTTGCTGCTTGGGAGAAAGTTCAGATGAAGATTTAGAGGATGAAGATGGAGAAAAACAAACACTTATGGCCATTGGAGAATCTGACGAGGAATATGAGGTAAATATAATTCATCTCAAAGATAAGATTAAGGTATTGTCCAAAGAAAGTCTATCTAAGTTACTTCTGGATTTCATTGATGAATATGAAGTCATAAATAATGAAAAGGAACAGTTGTCTAAGGAGTGTGTGATTTTGAGAGGTAAGTGCAAGAATTATGAACTTAGGGCTAGTGAAAGTGATAGTAAAAATGCTGAGTTAAAGAACCAGGTTCTTGAACTTGACACCACTGTGTTAGAGCTTAGATCTGAATATTTAAAACAAAAAATAGCAACAGGTAAAAAGAAAGTTGATCATATACATCTCACTTTAGAAGAAATCTAGGAAAAATGAAAGATGAATTGTACAAAAAATATGATGAGATAAGAGTACTAAAGGCACGAGCTAGACAAAATTTATAAATGGAATAGGTCCTTTGATGCACTTTCATAGCTACAAGAATACCAAAGTAGCAATGAGAGAAGACTAGGCTACGGGACCCCTAAAACTAAGTGGGAACCCAAAGAAAGTACATCACCTTTCCTGAGAAAAAAAACTGCACACACTGTGGTAAGACTGGTCACTACAAAAGAAAAGGCTAGTCAAAAGAACAAAACATCTGTTCAAGGGAAAAATAGGTTGCCAGGATTAGCTAAAAAGAATTTAATTAATCCTTTTGCATATAGAAAGGGACCCAAACTAGTTTGGGTTCCTAACACTAACCCCTGATTTCCTTTTGCAGGTCCAAGTGAAAAGGAGCAGTCAAGTATGGTACATGGATAGTGGCTGCTCAAAATATATGATTGGAAGCAAGAACCAACTCCTTTCACTTGAGAACCTCAAAGAAAGAAATGTCTCCTTTCAAAATGGTAAGAAAGGTGAGATCATTGGGGTTGAAAATGTATGTAAGATAGACTCACACTCCATTGAGAATGTCTACTTGATAGATGGCTTGAAATATAGCCTAATTGGTGTATCACAACTGTGTGACAGAGGTAAAACGGTAGCATTAGCCTCTACCGAATGTTTTATAATAAATCTTACCACTAAAAAGATTATTTTGCAGGGAAAAAGAGTAAACAATATTTACATTGTAGATATGTCCACACTTTCAGAAAATGAACTCACTTGCTTAAGTGTGTTGGATAATGATCCCTTCTTTGGCACAAAAGACTTGGACATGCCAGTCTAAGCCAACTCAACAAATTAGTCTCAAAGGACTTGGTTAGGACTGCCTAACATCAAGTTTAAGGAAGACAAAGTTTGTCAGGCTTGTGCAAGGGGGAAGCATGTAAGATCCTCTTCCAAAAGCAAGAAAATGGTAAGTACCATCAGAACGATGGAACTGGTTCATAGAACTGAGCAGAGGTGGTAAGAGATATGTTATGGTGCTTGTTAATGATTACTCTAAGCTTACTTGAACACTATTTCTGACATATAAAAATGAAGCATTCGATATGTTCACTTTCTTTGTTAGAAAAACTAAAAAAAATAAACAACAACTAGGTAATCAACTTGCATCAATTAGGTATGATCATGGTACTGAATTTGAAAATGCTAAATTTACTGAATTTTGTGATGTGTATGCCATAGATCATAAATTTTCTGCACCTAGGACCCCACAACAAAATGGTGTAGTTGAAATAAAGAATAGGACATTGGAAGAAATGGCTAGGACTATGCTTCTTTCTAGTGAACCATCTTGTAGTTTCTGGGCAGAAGCTATGAACACTACATGTTACATCATAAATAGGTGCATGACCAGACCTCTTGTTGAAAAAACTCCCTATAAATTACTTAAAGGGAGAGAGAGCCAAATACATCCCATCTTAAGGCATTTGGATACAAGTACTTGTGCACAATAATGGTAAAGAACCCACAGGTAAGTATGATCCCAAACGTGATGAGGGAGTATTCTTGAGATATTCTTCACATAGTAAAGCTTATAAGTTCTATAACAAAAGAACTATGTGTGTAGAAGAAAGTGTACATGTAATTATTGATGAAACTAATATTCTTTCTGAGAGACGGGAACATGAAGATGATGCAATTGGGATTGTAAGAAATTTAAATGAAATCACTGCCCAGACTGTAGCTGCACCAGAAGAAGGAACATGTGATGGAACATGTTCTTCTACTTAGGGCAACCTGAGAGGGGAACAGAACAAAAAGGAACTAAATCCGAAACCTCAATAGAACCTGTCCATGAGCATGTTCCACAATAACAAAACATTGAAAGAACATCAAGGGAAACCAGTTGGTCGTGAAATCTTACAAGTATCAAAGTTCTCATCCTATTGAGAATATAGTCACTGACCCAACCTCTCAAATCAAAACCAGATCTTTATTAAAGACTCTTTGTGCTTTTGATGCTTCTTATCTCTTATTTAACCTAAAAATGTTGCTGAAGCTTTGTAGGATGTAGACTGGGTAAATACAATGCAAGATGACCTCAACCAATGTGAAAGGAGTCGAGTTTGGCATCTAGTACCAATACCCAAGGACATATCAGTACTTGGCACAAAATGGGTCTTCAGAAATAAAAGCCTTAAGTAGGGATTACTTTGAGAGGAGCATATGAGAATTAGGGATGATTAAGATCACTTAAAAGGACCAGTTCAAAATTAAACGATAAAAAAAATTATATGTGAAAAAAAAATTATTGGTTAGAAAGTCTGTAAATTTTGTATATAATTAGATTAAATCTTGCTCAGCCTCATACTTTCAACAGTATGCTCCTGATCCATGTGCAAAAATGACTGATTAATCTCTAATGATATTTTCTTTGTTTTGAAAAATTTAGACTTATACAAAAATAATTCAGTGAAGAACCTGATTCGTCAAGATAAATATATATGTTTTCTACACTCTCCTTTTGGACTTGTCCGTTACAGGTGAACTAGTTCTATTCAAAAGAGTCCCAACCAAATAAAAGTATCTAAATTCTAGGGATACGCTCCAACGTCTATACAAAATTGAATTTCAGTTTGATTAGACTTCTAAGAGTCTGAAAAGTTGTAGTTACCCCATCAATTATCCCTCTACATATTGATAAGCTTTAGTGCATTCCTTACTTTATCTCTCTCAAGCCATCAAGTACACTCATTATTCTTTCACCTTCCAAACACAATATATTTCTCTTCCCTTCCATACCCTAGTCCAGATATGTCAAATACCTTTGAAAATCCTTCATCACCACCACAGGAAACCACTTCCATACCTTCTACCACTCCTTCAACCACACCAATCTCTAAGAAAAGTAGAGTAAAGATGATGGCTCGTAAGATTGTCGCTTAAAAAGAGCATATCAAGAAAATAAACAAGCTATTGAAAGCATGTAGGGAAGAAGAATCACAAAAATCTGAAAATTCATTTAAGTCTGCTACTAAGGGGGAATAAAGTAGTAGGTCTGCCGAAATTGAATATATATCTTCTGATAGTAAAGTTACTCTTGAGATAATTTCTGAAGTTGCTGCAAATTTGAAAAATAGATTTGTACTGGTAGGATCTATAGCGAGTGTTGAGACTACAAAATCTGGAGAAATTGGTGGAAAAAATAAAAAGGAAAAGAAAAAGAGATCAAGGGTGCTAGGACTGCAGATAGGGGAAAGGGTAAAAGAGTGGTTGATTCTTTACCCACTCCGAGGGGTGTTCATGGTTTGGTTTGGATAAGTTTTTTTCTTAAAAAGAAACCAAACCAAGTAAGTCGGGTTTTCAAATATTAGAACTAAACCAAACCAATTAAGTTGTTTTTTCTATTTGGTTTATGTCGGGTTTTGTCAGTTTTTTTATTGTTTCGGTTATTTGTCGGGTTTTTCTTAAATATAAGATATACACTACCAAACACATATTTCGGCGACCACATTTTCAATGTAACACTATCAAATTAATTGCTCTTTGAGAAATCTATTATTTACTAAAATATATTGATGATAATTGAATCAAATAGTGATGAATAATTTAAGGACTCAATTAAAAAAATATTCTTTTAACATGAAATGGATTCTTACACTTAACAAAAGAAAACTGCCAATCAAACTAGAATATAAAGGTAAAAATTATACTAAAAGTGCCAACGATTAACATTCACCATAAAATTTTTGAAACTTCGTGTATATATATATATATATATATATATATATATATATATATATATATATATATATATATATATATATATATATATATATATATATATATATATATATATATATATATATATATATATATATATATATATATATATATATAATAATTTTGAGTTACTCCCATAGTCGATTTGGTTCGGTTGTTTCCGGTTATTTTTCATAACCAAACAAAACCATGAGTTGTTGGGGTTGGTTTGGTTTGGTTTCCGGTTTGGTTCAATTTTTCAGTTTTTTATGAACACCCCTACCCACTCCTATTGGTCCAACAAAAGAAATTGGTGTAATGGTTGTTTGGGGAGAGGAATTCCTAAATATAATAAGGGACAATAATTTTTTTTTGTCGGTTTGGTTACATTATAACTAGGCATTCCAACTAAAAGGCTTCCTTTTCCAAGTTCACCCTTGTTTATTGAAATAGAAGAAAGTAAAATAGGGGGAAGTGAGTCTGACGAAGTTGCTGCGGGGTTGGTTCAACTTGGGAAAAATATAGATGAACCTGTTCCATCTAAATAGGAAATCATCGCGGACCTACCTATAGGGTTATCAACGGTACCAAAACTCATCTCATTCCCTATGGTTTCATTCTCACAGCTATGCTTACACATTTCAAGGTACTTATGAAGAAGCGAGAAGTTGGTACAAGCAAAGATAATTTTGGAATTAATACTCTGCTTGCTTGCTATTATGAAGTCAATGTCACTCCTAATGAACCTGGTTCATCTAAAAAGACACCTATCAATAACAAAGTCAGAGTCTTGGTACAATAGAGTGAGGCAAATGATGCTGAGATAGCAATGCTGAATACATGATTGGTTGAGGTAGAATATGAGAGAGATGTTCTCAGAACTGAACTTGCAAGGGAAAATGAGAAGAATGATGGAATTCTTCAAGACATGCTCTCCAAGCAAATAACCCAACCCCTACCTCTTCCAAGCCTTAAATCCTAGCCTTGTGTAGATCAACTAGTGACCTGATTCGGGACTTTTTATTTTATTGCTCATGTTTTCAGCATTTTTATTTCTTCGTATGCTTTGTGGTAGAATCTTATTAATAATAAATGAAATTAACTATTTTTGCTCTAACTGTCTATTTATATTTCTTTGATGGTTGAAATTCTTAGCTTGATATATGATAATTAATCCATATTTGCATTTGAAATAGCCCCAATGGCCATGCGTAAGTTTTAAAATTTGGTTATTTCAAAATTTTATGCAACTTTTCGATAATGCTATAAGGGAAAAATAAATAGGGTTGTTCTTTAAACAAGTGTTGTTTAGCTTTGAACAAGTGATGTTTATAACCTAATATACCTGGTCCTTAATGATAAGTGATAAAAAAAAGAAACATTTCTAATATTGTGTTAATGTTGAGCTGAGTTGGAACATGACCTAAGCTTATGAAAAAGCACAGAGTTTGTCATCATCAAAAAGGAAGAATTTGTTGCCCAAGTAAATGTTAGTTTTGAAGACTGACAAATGAACTCAAGCATGAACCAGGTCCATCTCGTGTGTGTGCATAGAAACGAGCAGATTCGAGCATGTGGGATACACGTGAAGGAGATAAGATGAAATTGGTGTATTTGATAACTCCTTATTAAAAACATTGCATAATTGATAAGGATAAGGACTCCTTAATCAAAGAGAACACTATCCAAGATAGGGAAGGAGTTAGGAGTTGAAATCAACTTGAACTCTTCCACCAAGTAAGAGTAGAATCAACATTCTAGTTAATACTAACTCTATAAATATGAGTGTTGTTCTCTTTTACAGGTGTTGCACATAAGCATAAGTTAACATGAATTGAGAGAAAAATAGCAAGGCAATCTTGCAAGCTGTTCGTGTGTGATTCAAGTGTGCAAACCTAAAGATACATGAACCAGATAGAGGCAATTGTAATTGGTACTCAGAGTCTTCAAATTAGAGTTAACTTGAAGTTGTCGCAACATTTAGAAGTTGTGTGTTACAAGTCCTAGGTTTACAAAAGAGTTTTTGCAAATGCAGCTTTTTGGCTTAGTGATTTTAATGGAGAGTTTGGGAAAATCATACTGGAAAGTAGGTCGTGTTTTTTTACCTTTTGAGCCATGTATTTTTCACTTAAAATACTTGTGTTCTTTACTTTCCACATTTACTATTTCTATAGTAGGTTAAGGAACACATAGAAGAACCGGGTCCTTCCATAATCAGTCTAAGTAAAAACTTGGTCACCATACAAATCACCCATGTGTAATATTGAGGTATAAAAAATCAAAGTTTTATTATTATTAATAATGATAATAATAATTTTAGCATTAATATAACATCTCATATATTCTTTGACCATAGAGAATATTCTATTTTTGTAATTGTCAAATGAGAATAATTCATCAATTAGTGTTTATATTGGTCATAATTCGATTCCACAATAATTAATAAGATCGACCGTTCCTTTCGACTGACACAAACGTAATAGGCGTCGAGACCACTTCAATCGAGGATACTATCTGTATCTGCCTAAAACCTTTACTGGGGTCGCAACTCATTGGATATGTTCGAAATAACCTCCTAGTGTGGGCACGATCTCCAAAAAGGTTAACTCGTACAACAATGTCTATAAATACAAGATGATGAGTCAAAAAAGAGGGTTCCACTCTCTCCCCATGGGGGCTCTAGAAAATACAGAGTGAGAACCCAAGACAAAAAACAAAAGGAAGGTAGATCGAATGAAACATGATTGTAAAGATATGAACCTCTTCATGGAGAGGCAGATTACTCTATTATCATGAATAAATATCACCGATATTTTCTATTACCAATACAAGTATTTCCATTATCTTTTCCCTTATTAAATTTTGGATATGTTACTACTTGCTATGATTGGCCCTTCATTTACATTGATTGCTTTGAATTCATAAATGTTCGTTAACATTTTGAGTCAAACAATTTTGCGCCTTTTGTGGGGATTTCCTAGAAACATCGTGTAGCTCTTCCTAAAAGTCAAAAGCAAAGGGAAAACAACGAGAAAAAGGCTAATAACCCAATCAGAGCAAGCCTGATTCATCTCGTCCACACGCTAGAACTAGGTCTACGAGCCCTCGACTCAAATTACTCAACGAATGTTCAATGACAGTTGAACTGGGACTCAGGCTGTGAGCCTTCGCCGAATTAATTCAACCACAGTTGAATCAGTACTCGAGCTATGAGTCCTCGACTCAAATTACTCAACGAATATTCAACAATAGTTGAACTGGGACTCAGGCTATGAGCCTTCGCCGAATTAATTCAACCATAGTTGAATCAGTACTCGAGCTACGAGCCCTCGACTCAAATTACTCAACGAATGTTCAACAACAGTTGTACTGGGACTCAGGCCATGAGCCTTCGCCGAATTAATTCAACCACATTTGAATCACTACTCGGGCTACAAGCCCTTGACTCAAATTACTCAATGAATGTTCAATGACAGTTGAACTGGGACTCATGTTATGAGCCTTCGCTGAATTAATTCAACCATAGTTGAATCAGTACTCGAGCTACGAGCCCTCGACTCAAATTACTCAACGAATATTCAACAACAGTTGAACAGGGACTCAGGACACGAGCCTTCGTCAAATTAATTCAACCACAGTTGAATCAGTACTCGGGCTACGAGCCCTCGACTCAAATTACTCAACGAATGTTCAATGACAGTTGAACTGGGACTCAGGCCAGAGCCTTCGGCAAATTAATTCAACCACAGTTGAATCAGTACTCGGGCTACGAGACCCTCGACTCAAATTACTCAATGAATGTTCAATAACAGTTGAACTGGGACTCAGTCCATGAGCCTTCGCCGAATTAATTCAACATAAGTACTCGGGCTACGATCCCTCGACTCAAATTACTCAATGAATGTTCAACGACAGTTGAACTGGGACTCAGGCCATGAGCCTTCACCGAATTAATTCAACCACAGATGAATCAGTACTCGGGCTACGAGCCCTCGACTCAAATTACTCAATGAATGTTCAAAAACAGTTGAACTGGGACTCAGGCCATGAGCCTTCGCCGAATTAATTCAACCACAGTTGAATCAGTACTCGGGCTACGAGCCCTCGACTCAAATTACTCAACAAATGTTCAACAACAGTTTAACTGGGACTCAGCCATGAGCCTTCGCTGAATTAATTCAACCACAGTTGAATCAGTACTCGAGCTACAAGCCCTCGACTCAAACTACTCAACGAATGTTCAATGACAGTTAAACTAGGACTTAGACCATGAGCCTTCGTCGAATTAATTCAACCATAGTTGAATCAGTACTCGGGCTATGCGCCCTCGACTCAAATGAATCAATGAATGTTCAACGACAGTTGAACTGGGACTCGAGCCATGAGCCTTCGCCGAATTAATTCAACCATAGTTTAATCAGTACTCGGGCTATGCGCCCTCGACTCAAATTAATCAACGAATGTTCAACGAAGGTTAAACTGGGACTCAAGCCATGAGCCTTCACCGAATTAATTCAACCACAGTTGAATCAGTACTCGAACTACAAGCCCTCGACTCAAACTACTCAACGAATGTTCAACGACAATTGAACTGGGACTCAGACCATGAGCCTTCGCCGAATTAATTCAACCACAGTTGAATCAGAACTCAGGCTACGCACCCTCAACTCAAATTACTCAACGAATGTTCAACGACAGTTGAACTGGGACTCAGACCATAAGCCTTCGTCGAATTAATTCAACCACAGTTGAATCAGCACTCGGGCTACGAGCCCTTGACTTAAACTACTCAATAAATGTTCAATGATAGTTGAACTAGGACTTAGGCCGTGAGCCCTCACCGAGTTAATTCAACCACAGTTGAATTAGTATTTGGGCTATGAGCCCTCGATTCAAGATAATCAACAACAGCCGAACTCAGGGGAAACACTAATGAAACAAGCAGTAATCAAGCAACACGAAAAGGGAAATTCCCCTTAATTCAAAGGGATAGTTGCGGGCCACGCCCGTCCACCCCAGTCCAAACATTGTCCAAAAAACAACAAACAACAACAAAACAAAAAAAAAATGGATAAAAAACAATACACGACAACAACCGTCAAGAAAATTATCAGTCAATCACTTTTTTTTTTCACTCGGGACTATCGGCACCATCGCATGCGCCAGTCGCACCGTCTCCTACCCTCGCCACCTCACCGCCTGTTCTGCCTTCGCCATCGCCCACAATTCCCATATCATTGCCAGCTCCCGCCAAACTCCCACCAGTGCCATCGTCAATACCGGGCATCGCATCATCAAAACCGCATTCCTCATGAGCCTCCCGCGCCCTCTGGCGCACCCCTTCGAAAACCGCTTCGGAAATGATGCTGGCTTCAAACAGGTGCTGGTATATATTTCGTTGGGCCTCAGCATAAACCCAAGCCTCACGGGAGCTTCCCATAAAGGTAGACTGTTCTTGAATGCGCCTATTCTTTTCCTCCAGAAGTGCGATTTGCCCCGCTGCGTCCTGAGCATTCCGTTCTAGGACCCTAATCCACTCCACAAGGCTGCTCTCCCTAAAGGCGGCATCAGCTCTTACCAACGACAATTGGAAATCATTGGCACGGATAACTCCCTAAAGTCCGTCCGCCCGGGCTGAAGCTTCGGCCAACCTACGCTTCGAAGTGGCCACTTCTCCTTCTAGCATAGTGACCTTCCCGCTCCATTCCGAGGTAACCTCCGTCACCTTGGTCAAACATAAGCACTCGCACTCTAACGACGCCCTCTGCCCAGCCCCAGGTTCGTCGCTCATCCGACGCAACTGGTCCTCCAGGGCCCCTATACGACCAAGCGCCCGACTCGTCTGCAGCTCCTTCCTCACCAACTCTTCAACTAGCGCCCGATTATGGGGATCAGTCCTTATGCGCTCGCCAAGCTCCCTACACCTGTTCCGGTACCGATGACACCTATCAAGTACGCGTAGAAGACCCCCAGACCAAACATTGGCTCGACGAAGGCTCTCCACCTGCAACAAAAATGCATGCAAAGCAAAAAACGAGGGGTCAGACAGGGATACAGAAGTTTGTAAGAAAAGGGAAATAAAGTGCAAACAAGCAAGTAGTCACCTCGTAATACATACCCTCATTCCCATCACAACCACCTCATTCATCAAACCAACGTCCGACACCCCCCTCAACGACTCATTCTCAACCGCAGAACATAACTGACCAAGCTGTGGTACCAAAGCAGAGTCCCGTAACAACAAGTTCTCATTCACAGGAATCTCAATTACACGTGGCCTCCCGTCCGGATGGGCTGCCGCATTCGTAATCCCGTCACGAAACATGCAGAAATTCTCAGAGTCCAAATCAGAGTCAGATGTCTAACCCTCTCCCGTCGTCGCCACTTCCGTTGAAGGAGTGCTCGAACCACCAATGTCTACAACCACCCGAGAAAGCTCCCCACCTCGACCGTGTGAGTAGAAGATTGAGCGATAGGGGCAACACTTCCCTCTCGATCCTCTCGAGCCTGAGCATCATCTCCTCCTGGCCCGTCGTCTGGAACATGTGTCGCATCCGCATCCTCCCTCGCCCCCAAAGGGGGGAATCCACGCTTGTCACAACGAGAGGAGCGGGTCGAGCCGCTGACGGGGCCGGAGGGGAAATAATCCTGCACCTGACCAAAGGCCTATCCTCCTCATCATAATAAGACCAGTCGTCTCGCGGGCGAACAGTCCCCGACGGACCTCCACCATAGATTAAAGGACGCGCAAGAGACGACGTCGCAGAAGATTCGACCGATGCGACCATGGGCACCTGGCTCGGCACCAGTGCAAGAAAAAACTTGGTAATCGCACGCCCTCGGTACACCCTCCCTGCAGATAAAGGAGTGGGTCAGTCCCAGGTCATATCAAAAATTGGAATAAATCATACACAGAGAGTGCAAACCTCCTACCTACAACTGACCCCCGGCCATATATCCTCCAAAAAGATAGCCACGAATGGACCCCCTCAGCATGTGGGATGACGGCTTCGAGCCACCCGCGCAGACCAGTGAATAGAGATGGAGGTGACCTGTCAGCAACAGAAATGATAACAAAAATTTTCGAGTATCCGAAAATAAGAAAAGGAAAAGAGTCAATTCTATCGCAAAAAAAAAAGTGAGTACTGTGAGCACGTTATTTTTGCCCTACATGAGAACTACTCCTAAAAAATTCAAAAAAAAATAAAATAGTTTTGTGTTGTGCGTAATTTTTGTAATTTTTTATTATTTTTGCATTTATTTTTGTGTGTGCATGTCTATTGTTTAAATTAATATAAAATACAAAAATATTTGCATTTGCATGTAAATTCATGTTTGTAATGTAGAGTATTTAAGTTTGTTTTACGAAAATAAAAATAACAAAAATTTAGGTATTTTTGCATTTTTTACCATTTATTGTCCAATTGTGTGATTTTATTTTATTTGGTATTTAATTATGTATGTTTAATTGTTATTGGTGATCAATTAATACTTTTAATAAGTTAATTTTATTTTGTGATTAGGATTTTAAATTTTAGTTTGAAATGATTTAAGAAAATTAAGAAAAAAAAACAAAAGAGATGAAAAAATGAAAACAAATCGGATTTGGGCCAATTTTCTAAATCAAAAACCAGGCCCAAATATTGAACCCTTACCCAAAGCACAACTCCCCTGCCCAACCCGTTATCAGCCCATACCCGGTCAGCCCCATTTAATCTAGGCCGTTGGATCACTTAATCCAACGGTCCAGATTAAAAACCCTATTTTGATACACCAAAATACCCCCCAAAACCCCTGCCGCTTTCATTTCACCCAAACGACCCTTACCCAAAGCTCCCCTGTAACGCCGCCTCACACCGCCGTCCTCCGCCCGCCTGAATTCGCCTGCGGCGGCGGACGGTGGCCAAACACCACCATTTTTACACCCTAAACTCGCCTCAACCTCCCCATCCCGATCCCCCTATCAGCTAACTTTGAATCATACCGGATTCCTTCGAATATCAATTGGTAGCCATGAACCCTAGTTAGCCGCCACAAAATCCCAGTGGCGTCGCCTTACCAATTAACCCCAAAATCACACCTCGTAACCATCTGACCCCCCTCATCCCCAAGTCACCACTGCTGGCCTTCGAATTAAGCCAGAATTGGTCGAAAGTTTAAGTTAAGTTATTGAACGAACCAAGGAGAACCCAAAGAATTTGGGGTCTTAATTGACCTTAGTCAGTTGTTCTTAGTCAAGAACACTTGATTAAGGTCCGTTTGGACCTCAAAAGTTCTAATCAGAACTTCAACTGGACGAGTTTAGAGCTTAACCTTTAATTTCGAGGTATTTCTTTTTCTTTTTTTTTTCTTTGTTTTTTTTTTCTCTATTTCTTCTCTGTTATTTGTTTGAATTTCATTGAAATTTATTCTTATGGTCAATCATTCCTTCTCCTTCTTTCCTTGGTTTATTTTCTTTCCTCTGCTCTGTTCAGTTTGAAATATGTATTAAGGGATTCTGCATTAATTAATTTGTTGTGCTCATAGTTCCGTTGAATTGTTGTTACCTCGATTTGTTCTGTTTTCGTATATTTGACTGAGCCTACTGTCCACCCAATGCAATGTCGAGCCATGTCTAAATGCTATGATAAATTCTTTGTTTTGATGCTATGAGATTCAACGTGATTTAAGCTTAAGCTATTTTAGTTGAATTGGACTGGTTGTTTGTTGTATTGAGTCCATACCGTTTGATAGCCAAGTTGGGAAATAATTAAACTAAGATAGTAAGCTCGATTGGTAGCCCATGTGCTGTCAAGGCACGCCTGAACTTAGAATGTTCAGACTGCCACTACCAATTTAGTTTAAACAAAAGAGAAATGGTTTAATAATAAGGGACAACCAGTAGTGGTCTTCATGGGATGAGAGAAATAAATTTGTTAATTATCAAAGCTCCATAGAGCTGGAAAAGGAGTCCATAAAGAGAAAAAAGTTAAACGGGGGATACACATGGGGTTTGAATTCTTAATTCAAGAAGAGCTCATAAGAGCTGGAAGGAAATAAGAAATAAGCTGTTTGGTTTCTGGTTTTTGTCTATAAAAGGGAACTCTTAGAGAGAGTTTAAAAAAGAGATTCACACACATATACACTTACTGAAAAACAGAAAGAGCAAGGATAGATTTTGGGAGAAAAGAACAGCTTTTCTCTAACACACTCACACCCTCGAAAGAATAGATCTTCATATACACTCTTAGGTTTTGAAAAAGGCAGATTGTTTTACATTCAAAAAGAGAAAATCCAGAGATAAGAGTACTGTTTTATTCTGACTCTGGGGAGTGGTCAAGACAATTGTTGTTCTTTGGTTTTGGTTGATTTCCTGTTGTTTGTTGTTGCTGTTTGGAGCTGCTACTGACATTCCTCTCTTTCATTTCTGTTGAAAAATCAGGTACACATAAGGCATTCTCTATATTTCTGATCGATTCTACATGAATAATCGATTGAAACTACTCCTGAATTTGGCGAAGGAATCGTGTGAAACTATGTAGTTATTAGTTAGTAATCTTAGCCTTCTGCTTAATTCTTTTGTTAAACACGAAATGTGAAGCAACACTTTGTGCTGATTTATGTTAAAAGTCAATTTTAGTGGCGCACCACTTTGACATTCCAAACGATACTTAGCTTGTAATTTCTGAGTAGTAGTCTAATTACAAGCTCTTGGTTTCAAGTTATTTTAAAGGTTGAAATTTGTTATTAAAGCAGAATTTGAGTTTCGGCCCTTTGTTTCCATCTTTAACTTTACCCGCAGCTGTGTTGTTGGTGTGTGATATTTTCCAGGGGTTTCGTTTACCCGTAAGGCTTATTTCTGATTGGAAACAAAATTATGTTACGTACATATTACTGTAGCAAAGTTATTTTATTTAAAAGAAACTTAAAGAATGAATATTCCCTCTATGTAAAGCAAGCATGAGATTTTTTTTTTTTTTTGAAATTATATCTTTTATAACAAAGGCTCACATTACTACGTAGCCAGCACACTGCCTTATGCTTTTGCACTTATCAATATATACCATCTCTTATTCACAATAATTTCCATAACATAGTCCTCACGTGATTGATAGTAATATTTTTTTTAGGTGTGCAGTCTAATCATTTAGCAAGGCCCATAATAATGGCCATATAAAAGTACTTAGAATACGGGAGGATCATTTAGCAAAATTCACGGTTCTTTTCAAAGTAATAATGAGTTAGACTCTTTAGGCGCGTAGTTAATAATTTCTCTTTTTTTTTAAATTCGGGTGCACATTTATGTGATCCAAATCCAAAATCTCAATGGATCCAAAATGTGTTTCCAACCGCGAGTGTACTAGTACGATGTTGTTCGAGATACATTTTTTGAGACGCTGTAATTCTAAAAAGAAAACTAATAGTAATAATAAAAGCAGTCAAAAGGTAAAATTTGCACGTAGGTTTAACATGTATAAAATCAGATATTTTTAGCCATTTATAATAGTTGAAGCGACCGTGCTAGAACCACGGGATCCGGGGGTGCCTAACACCTTCCCTCGGGTCAACAGAATTCCTTACTTAGAATTTCTGGTTCGCAGACTTCATTTGGAAAGTCGAAAATTTCCTCGATTCGGGATTTAAATAAATCGGTGACTTGGGACACCTTAATTTATTCCAAGTGGCGACTATGAAATAAATAGAATAATCTCGTTTCGAATATTGTCACTTAAATTGGAAAAACTCCCTAGCGCATCTACCCTCCGGGGTAGGGGGCGCGCCAAAAGGAGGTGTGACAGCTCTGGCGACTCTGCTGGGGAAACAAACCCAGAACCACTGGTTTAGGGTTTAAGAATTCGAGCTTTGAATAGTTATTTTATTTGGCTTATTTATTATCCGATTTTATTACATGTTTATATTTGATATGCTAAATGTTGCTTTACCGCTTTGATATTTTGTGAATTGTATATAAATTGTGCCGATACCCATTTTTCTCTTCTGAGTCTTTTGAAATACAATACCGGGCATTTGCTGGACATAGCCCGTTTTTCTCAAGATAGCTGTGGTGCTTGGCACCCGGTGAAGGATTTTCTAGTCGCACATGTTTAGGCGGAGAGTTTGTTCAATTAAGCCGGAAAGCCATGCTACCGGTGCACTGACACTCTTCGGCTCGATTTGTCCGCTCGAGTTAAAGCCAGTCTAGACACTTTTCCAACAGGATGATGACTTAGAATAACAAAACCTTATGCCGGATCCCCGATAGGAACGTTTATTTGCATCATGTGCATATTTGATTTAGGAGGCTCAACACAGGGGTTGGGCCTGTCTAGGACAGGTGTACCTGAAACAAAAAGACCAACTTGTTGCATCTTTCTGTGTGCATTTATTTGTTTCGATCTTACATGCCGACCGGTTTGTTAAAAGAGAGGAAGAAGTGGAAAACGTCAGGGTATATAGTCAAAATAGTTTTATGGAAAATAGTTAGTTCTTTGAAAATAAATTCTGAAAAAATGCAAAAAATTCCAAATAAATTTTCTTAATTTTACGAAAATAGTTAGTTCTTTAAAAAATAAATTTTGAAAAAATGCAAAAAAAAAAAAATTCCAAATAAATTTTCTTAATTTTACGAAAATAGTTAGTTCTTTAAAAAATAAATTTTGAAAAAATGCAAAAAAAAAAAAAATTCCAAATAAATTTTCTTAGTTCCTTTGAAAATAATTTGTTTTAGAAATGTTGTTTAAAAATAGTTTGTTTTCTTTTCTTAAAATGATTTAGTTCTTTTATTTTCGAACTACGCAAGTTTGATTCTCACCAAACATGAGATACGTAGGCAACCCATATCGGGCTCAACTAATACTGATTTTTTTTTAAAGGAAAACAATAATAAAAATATTAGAATTAGGATTTTTGGTTTTAGTCAAGAGTTAGGAAATTTTGCAAAAATAGCCAAACGCCTCAAAAGGGGCGCCGGAGGACTAATTTCGCAAAACGGAATATAGACATCACGCTGGTATCCTGTTATACAGCCTTCAAATCTTCTTCAAGTGCTGAAAGGCCGTATTAACAAGACTCATTTTTTTAATACATAATGAAAAATATATATATATATATAAAATAAAGAAAAAAAAATTTTGAAAAAAAATCTTAAGTTCATTTTTATCTTTTCTAGGATCAGCATGACTTCCTCGCAACGAATCGGCCAGAAAAGGGCAAGAGACGAAATGCCACCCATGTTCATGGTCCAAGACAAGACCCCGGATCGGCTCTGTAAATGGTGGACTAGTTTCTCGGCTTGGGAAAGAAATCAAGTTCACAAGCACCTCAAGTTTCTTTCGGACATCATGATGATAAAACCGGACAAAAATGTGATTAGAGCATTAGTGATTTTTTGGGACTCAACAAGCAGTGTGTTCAGATTCCGGGACTGCGAAATGACACCCACTTTGGAAGAATTGGGCGGACTCACAGGACTCGGAAGAGATTTGCACAAGATGAGACCTGCAGCTCCTAGGCAGATGGGTATACATAATTTCTTGAAAAAGTTATGTCTCCGGCGGGTTCCCATGGGTTGTTTGGAGAACGGTTGGGTGCCACTGGATTATCTCTACGACAGATTTGGTGATAAGAATGGGTTCGCGAAATTCTCAAACACTGAATTTGTCAACCAGTTGAATTATGACGCCTGGGGAGACTTAAGAATCTATACTTTTATGATCGCTTTTTTGGGAACCATGGTTTTTTCCGAACATGGCGGACGCATCAGAATCCGTTTGGCTGCGGTGGTCTCATATCTATAGAGTAACGAGGAACACACTGTTCTTCCGATGATACTAGGAGACATCTTCCGGGCCTTAACTCGGTGCCAAGAAGGATAAGATTATTTTGAAGGTTGCAATATCTTATTACAAATGTGGTTTATAGAACATCTCTATCATCACCCGATTGTGATAAACTTCAAAGCAGATTGACTGAATTATATTCGCTGTCATACAAACAGAGCTGCCCGTTGTAACCTTCCAGAAGACTTGAGGACTTGGCAAGAACTTCTCAACTCTTTGAAAGCGGATCAACTTACCTGGAATTATTATTGGTTCCCTTCCGCCAAAATCATGCATATGTCGACATACCGCCCATTCTACATACTAATGGGTTTCAGGGGTTTCCAACCATATGCCCCGCTACGTGTCATGCGACAGTTGGGTAGAGAACAGAAAAGGGCCCCAATTGAGGATATGCGATCGTTTACATGGGAATTTGTGACGGAAGAGACCCCGAGGGAGACTTATGTACAGAAGGTATGGTTCGGTAGTCGACTCTTCGATATCAACGAGATAGTTTCCGATCGAGAACGGGGAGAAGTGAGTCTCGCTTATCTTGAATGGTTCCACAACCAATCAATACCAGAGCAAAGGTCAGAAAGGTCAGTGAAGTATGCCGTAGATTGGGAGAAAGAGATAGAAGCCAGAGTAAGGGAGGCTAGGTGTGAGACAGCGCAAGATTTCCAATCTTGCATGAACACTTTAAAAGAAGACAAGGAGATTTTGGAAGCTGCCATGGACATACAACAGGCTGATTTTGATCGGGAAAGGGCCGGTTGGGAGCAGGAAAGAGAAGCACTCCAAACTCAAATTCGAGAGATGCAATTGGCCGCAGAAAGGTCAAGGAGGAGTCGGAGTGATCGGATGCTGATAAACGATTTGGAAAGGAAAGCCTTTGAACACCAAGAAGACTTGGAGAAGGCAAAAGCGGCTTTGGTTGCAGTCCGGACAAAATGGAAGAGAGCAGCCCACCAAGAAGCACTCCGTCTACAACAAGTAGAGAAAGACTATGATGCAATTATCGTTGATTTAAGAAAAGCAAATGCCACTCTTAGAGAGCGAACTCTCAGGCAAGTCCAGGATGCTAAAGCAGATAGAGACCGTTGTCACAACTTGATGGCACGGATGGAAAGACAAATAGATAGGCTCTTGGACCATGTCTCCGGCAACTCTCGAGTATTAGGGGCAAAGAACAGACACATAGGGCAGCTGTTCAGAGAAAAAGACATGATCAGGACCAGGATCAATGAGATCGGGCACTACATCACTATGAGGTGTTTGACCTGCGAATGAGTACCTCGGCCTGCCCTCTTTTCTTCAATCATGGAATGTGTCCACCAAGTCATGGCAGAATTGGGAAGTATACAGAAAGATCTTACCCCAAGAACTGCAGCAAGGCCAAACAACGCCCCCGGGCGCAAAGATTCGAGGCGTTGGAACATGCTTAGAAGAGTCTGTTGTTTTAGAGTCTGTTTGTCCTTTTAAAGGTTTTTCTCCATTGTTGTCATTTTGCAAAGTGTTTCAAGTTTGAAGTTTGTTGAAATAAAATTCATGAACATTTCATTCATATCTTATGTCTATTATTTCCGAACTACGCCCGGTCTGATTCATGCAGGGACATGATACGTAGGCAATCCACATAAGATTCGACCATCACTAAAAAAAACAAATAATAAAAATAAATAAATAAATAAAAAATAAAATAAAAAAGGGGGGGGGGGGAGAAGTAGATTGATAAAGGATGAATGCGAAGGAAAATACAAACCGGAATGACACATCGCGAACGAATACATGTAGCAACATCATCACCTGTATAAGTGCATCACACCTAACGTGAGATTACTTGTCTGTTATGTTGTTTCAGACTAACCGTTTGTTTGCCAAACTTCAGGTTTTAGTAAAAGTGGTTGACTTTGTGGTAATCTGGCACCACATTCGTACTTCACAAGGTCCAAAGGAAAAGTTCGGCAGCCTGAAAGTACTCATTCCTATTTTACTAGATCAAAAAGGGTGCCGACATGTCTTCAGAAATGCCTTTAGCAACCATTCCCGTTTCAGAGGAAAGCTCATTGACAACCATCCCGGCTACTGAGTCGGCAGCTTTGGAGGAGAATAGAATGTTGCATTGCCGCATGCTCGAGATGTTGGACGATTGGAACAACGGGAAAGAGCCCCCGAGTCTGGTCCCTGGGTTCCCTGAAATTCTTCTCAGGTCAAGCGGAATTTCAAATACCCCCATCAATTACCCGCCTACTTTGTTCGGGTATTCTAATGCTACAAACCTCTCTGAATCACCCTCCACCTCCCATCCTCGGGTGACACCACATGATACATCTGCAAGAACATCGGTTGAGTTGCCAGTTCCAGTCACAACGCACCCCACCGCACATGCTCCTTTCTTCGACTCCTCATCCTTTACATTCCCAGCACCACCGCTTACACGGGACCATACCCAGGTTGCAGCCAATATATATCCTCATCCACCTCGATATGAGTTTCTACCAAGCCAAAATCCAAAGGCCCCCGAGCAGGATGAGATGGCAAAAAGAATGAGGAGTTTGGAACAAAACCTAAAGAACATGCAAGGTCTAAGTGGACAGAAAAGTGTATCTTACGCCGATCTATGCATGTTCCCGCACGTCCACTTGCCATCAGGTTTTAAGACACCAAAGTTCGAAAAGTATGACAGGCATGGCGACCCCATTGCTCATTTGAAGAAATACTGCAATCAATTGCGGGGTGCCGACGGCAGGGAAGAATTGTTGATGGCGTACTTCGGAGAAAGTTTGGTCGGAATAGCATCGGAATGGTATATGGATCAAGACATATCTCGATGGCACATCTGGGACGATCTGGCCAGAGATTTTGTGAAACAGTTCCAATACAACATCGATATTGCGCCAGACAGGAATTCTCTATCGAACTTAAAGAAGAAGCCCTCGGAAAGCTTCAGAGAATACGCCATCAAATGGCGAGAGCAAGCATCTAGAGTAAAACCCCCTATGGACGACATTGAAATGGTCACGACTTTTCTCCAAGCTCAAGAGCCAGACTACTTTCAAAATATGATGTCGGCGATGGGAAAACCTTTCGCCGAAGCAATTAAAATCGGAGAAATGGTAGAAAATGGCTTAAAAACAGGGCGAATTTTGAGTCAAGCGGCCATTCGGGCAACTTCCCAAGCCATTCAAGGCGGTTCTGGAGGGATTCCTAGAAGCAAGAAAAAGAGGAAACTGCCATGGCGGCAGTAGAAGATAGGAGATATCGGACTTCAAGACAGGTATTCTCCGACAGGGCCCCCCAGCATTACTATCCACCTCACAGCATGGCTTATGCTTCTCCGCCTCCACCTTATGCAGTCATGAACATTCAACCTCCGGCACGGCCACAGCCACCAGCCAACAGGAATCCACCTACTTTCCAGAGAAACCAACCCCCTTACCCAAACCAGTATAATCCACGGCCAAACAACACCCGACACCGTGAGCAACCCAAAATGAGCTTTACACCGATTAGGGAGCCATATTCCACTCTTTTCCCAAAACTCAGGCAAGAAAACCTACTGCAGCATGTTCCTCAGAACAGGCAGAATCCAGATTCTCCTGCCTACCAGAGAGGAATATATTGTGCATATCATTCGGGTGTCGAAGGACATAGTACTGACAATTGTTGGACATTGAAAAAGGCAGTGCAAGAATTGATCAATCAAGGGAGGATTGTCTTCGCAGATGAAGACATCCCAAATGTGACAAACAACCCATTACCAGCCCACATCAATGGGCCAGTGATTGGAATGATTTGTGACGACAAGGAATTTGACCCAGCCTTAAAAGCAATAATCGCCATCGCCAACATAGAGAAGCGGCCTGAGGCTTCCCCGAAACAAGAGAAAATGGGGAAAAAGGTTGAAGTTCTCGAGACCAGATCTGAAAAGATGATTGAATTGAAAGCATCGTCTCAGAAGAGCGGAGTCCTTTACCTCCCACGAGGTCGGTCGAAAAAACCTTTGTCAATAGGTGCCCCCAAGAAGTTCCACTTAAAGAGAGAAGCATCAATGTATATACCAAAAGGAACTTATGTGGCCCGAAAACCGGACGAACCCGTGGTTATTGCACGCGTGCAACAAAAACCAATGACAGATCCGTCCGCAGTACCCTGGAGCTACCAACGAACACTTGTTATGCGCAAAGGGAAAGAGGTTACGGGAAATTCATCTGAGAACATCCTAGGGCAGAAGTACTTAAACACGCAGGAGGTAAATAACACCACACAAAGGTGCTTCCCATCAAAGAAACCTGTAAGTGCTGAAGAGGCAGAGGTCTTTTTTCAAAAGATGCAAATGCCTGATTATGAGGTGATAGACCAACTGCGCAAATGCCCAGAACAGGTGTCGATGTTGTCCCTTCTAATGAAGTCTACGGAACATTAGAAGGTTTTGCTAAAAGCCTTGAATGAGGCGTATGTGCCTATTGAGACTTCATCCGAACAACTTGAAAGAATGGCGGAGAGATTCTTTGCGATCAATCAGATTTCTTTCAGCAAAGCTGATTTGCCTTTGGAGGGTGCCGCCCACAACAAAGCTTTGCATTTGACCGTCAAATGCGAAGGCTACTATATGAAGAGGGTCATGGTTGATGGGGGTTCGGGGGTAGACATATGCCCGCTTTCCACTTTAGGCCGCATAGGAATCGGAGCTGAAAGGATTCAGCCTAACAACATATGTGTGCGAGCTTTTGACGGGGTGAAAAGAGATACTGTCGGAGAGATTGATGTAATTATGACCATCGGCCCGGTGGACTTCGAAGTAACATTCCAAGTTTTGGATATGGACACTTCTTACAATTTTCTTCTGGGGAGACCATGGATTCATGCGGCCGGAGCTGTGCCCTCTACCCTCCATCAGATGTTAAAATTCGAACACAAGGGACAAGAGATCGTGGTCCACGGGGAAGACGAACAATCAATTTATCGAGATCCGTCCATCCCCTGCTTAGAAGCGGAAGCGGGAAGCGAAAACATTGTCTATCAAGCTTTCGAGATTGTGTTGGCAGATCAACACGAAGAAGGGAACCCTCTCCCCCAACCTTTCTTGTCTAATGCCTCCATCATGGTGGCAAAATAAATGATTAAACATGGCTTCCAGCCGGGAAAAGGTTTGGGAAAGTCCTTACAAGGAGTGCCGAAGCTGATAACCTTACCCGTAGCTGAAAAGTTCTTCGGAGTAGGCTTTCGCCCAACCCCTGAAGATGAGAGATGGGCCAACAAGAGAAAGGAGAAAGGATGGGTTCTGCCGCAACCATTGCCACATTTGTACCAAACTTTTGTCCGACCAAAGTACATTGAAGAAGAAGAAGACGAGGTCTTCACAGCGGAGGAAATTGAAGAAATATGCGGGGCCATGAGGCAAATACTCTATGATGTTAATATGGTCCAATCGGGAGAAGGAACGAGCACCGCTGAGGTGCTGTATGTGGGCCCTGGGGCTAAATTGCAAAATTGGAAAGCCACGCCCTTCCCAATCAGGCGGGAGTTCTGGTAGATTTGTCCTGTCGTTTTTCCTTCATCATAAGTTACTTCAGGATGTAGCTTGGATGATTTTCTTTATTTTCTTGTATTTTTTGGTTTCCCCAATGTAATTTTGTTTGTTTTCAGAAAATTCCGAGAAAATAAAATAAATATTTCCTCATTTTTGCACTCTTTCTAATTTTGTTATTTATTCTTCCTTTTCAGTCCTAATAATGCGGCTTTAAATAACATGACATGCTTGCGGAACTCATGCTCAAATCCGAACACGCCACCTAATCTGGAAATAATGAACCAAGAACCGGAATACGATGAAGACGAGGCTTTTAGGGAAATAAATCGAGAATTGGAACATTTAGAGAATAAACCTAAGCCAAACTTGAATGACACCGAACCGGTTAATTTGGGAACTGATGAAGAGGTCCGAGAGACCAAGATAAGCATCCACACAGATGAGAAAACACGAGATGCAATAATCCAACTCTTGTTTGAATTTAAAGACGTGTTTGCTTGGTCTTACGACGACATGCCAGGATTAGGAGCTGACCTAGTGGTGCACAAGTTACCAATCTACCCTGACTGTCGCCCAGTGCAACAGAAGCAAAGAAAGTTCAAGACTGACATCAGTGATAAAATCAAAGAAGAAATCACTAAGAAGTTGAAAACAGGGGTAATTCTAGTGGTACAATACACCACGTGGTTGGCTAATGTTGTGCCCGTGCCAAAGAAGGACGGAAAAACTCGAGTGTGTGTTGACTACCGAGATTTGAATAAAGCGAGTCCTAAAGATAACTTTCCTTTACCGAACATCCACATCCTTGTTGATAATTGTGCCAAACATGAGATACAATCGTTTGTGGATTGTTATGAGGGATATCATCAAGTGTTGATGGATGAAGAGGACGCCGAGAAGACTGCTTTCACCACACCTTGGGGGACTTACTGTTACAGAGTCATGCCATTCGGCTTGAAAAATGCGGGAGCAACGTACATGAGAGCTATGACTGCCATTTTCCACGACATGATGCATCAGGAAATAGAGGTGTACGTGGACGATGTGATCATCAAATCCAGAACTCAGGGCGATCATGTGCGAGACTTGAGGAAATTCTTCGAGAGGTTGTAGAAGTACGATTTGAAGTTGAATCCAGCCAAATGCGCTTTTGGAGTCCCGTCGGGTAAACTTTTGGGTTTCATAGTCAGTAGAAGAGGTATTGAATTAGATCCCACAAAGATAAAATCCATCCGGGATTTACCTCCTCCCAGAACAAAGAAAGATGTAATGAGTCTTCTAGGCCGACTGAACTACATCAGTAGGTTCATCGCTCAGTTGACTTCTACATGTGAACCCATATTCAAGTTGTTGAAAAAGGACGCTGCAATCAAACGGACAACAAAATGTCAAGAAGCTTTTGATAAAATCAAAGAATATTTGCCAAACCCTCCGGTCTTGGTCCCGCTAGAGCCAGGGAGACCTCTTTTCTTGTATTTAATAGTCTTGGAAAACTCTTTTGGGTGTGTCCTCGGACAACATGATGCGGCAGAGAAGAAAGAGCAAGCGATTTACTACCCGAGCAAGAAATTCACTAGTTATGAGGTCAAGTACACTTTGCTGGAAAGAACGTGTTGTGCTTTAACTTGGGTCGCTCAGAAATTGAGACACTACCTCCAAGCCCATACGACTCACCTCATTACTCGGTTGGATCCTTTGAAGTATATATTCCAGGAAACCGATGCCCACCGGAAGATTGGCAAAGTGGCAAATCCTGCTCACCGAGTTTGACATAGTCTATGTCACTCGCACGGCAATGAAGGCCCAAGCATTGGCAGACCATTTGGCCGAGAACCCGATCGACGAAGAGTATCAACCATTGAATACCTACTTTCCCGATGAAGAGGTAAATACGACAGAAGTTGTTTCGGAAGACAGTCATGCTTGGAAAATGTTTTTCGATGGGGCGGTAAACGCTAAAGGTGTAGGGATTGGGGCAATCTTGATCTCTCCTGCTGGTCAGCATTACCCAGCCACGGCTAGGCTCCGTTTCTTTTGCACGAACAATACGGCTGAGTATGAAGCTTGTATCATGGGTATGAACATGGCAATTGATCAAGGCGTCGAAGATTTGTTGATCATGGGAGATTCAGATCTAATTATCAAACAATCTCAAGGTGAATGGGAAACTCGAGACGTTAAACTCCTCCCTTATCGACAGCACGTGAATATCCTTGGCAAGCGATTTGCATCGATAGAGTTCAGGTATATCCCACGATGTCACAATGAACTAGCTAAAGCACTTGCCACTTTAGCTTCAATGCTACCTTATCCGGGCAACGCCCATGTCAATCCCTTGGAAATTCAAATCAGGGAAAGCCACGGTTATTGCAATGCAATCGAAGAAGGACCAAGCGTCAAGCCATGGTATTACGATATTAGGAGATTTCTGAAAACGCAAGAATACCCAGAACATGCTACTGGAGATCAAAAGAGGACCATTAGGAGACATGCAGGTGGTTTCTTTTTAAGCGGCGAGGTCATGTATAAAAGAACCCCAGGATCTTAACCTTTTAAGGTGTGTTGATGCCGAAGAAGCAGGAAGAATCATGCACGAAGTACATGCAGGAGTATGCGGACCTCATATGAATGGGTATGTCTTAGCCAAGAAAATCCTTCGAGCAGGTTATTATTGGATGACCATGGAGAAAGATTGTTTCGGTTTTGTCCGAAAATGCCATCAATGTCAGGTACATGGAGATCTGATTCATGCACCTCCAACTGAGCTGCATCCTATGTCAGCGCCGTGGCCATTTGTCGCTTGGGGAATGGATGTCATCGGCCCGATTGAGCCGAAAGCTTCAAATGGACACCGATTCATACTAGTGGCTATCGATTACTTCACGAAATGGGTCGAAGCCGTAACTCTCAAATCAGTCACTAAGAAAGCTGTGGTGGATTTTGTACACTCAAATCTTATCTGTCGTTTTGGTATACCTGCAACTATCATCACAGACAATGCTGCGAATCTGAATAGTCATTTGATGGAGGAAATATGCGAGCAATTCAAAATAACGCATAGGAACTCCACTCCTTATCGGCCCAAAGCCAATGGTGCCGTGGAAGCAGCGAACAAAAACATTAAGAAGATTTTGAGAAAGATAATCCAAAGTTCTAGACAATGGCATGAACAATTACCGTTCGCTTTATTGGGATACCGTACTACAGTACGCACATCGGTAGGAGCAACTCCATACCTGCTAGTCTATGGAACCGAGGCTGTGATACCAGCAGAGGTAGAAATTCATTCACTTCGTACAATTGTTGAAGCAGAGATTGAAGAAAGCGAGTGGGTTAAGACTCGATTGGAACAATTAACTTTGATCGATGAAAAGCGAATGGCTGCAGTCTGTCATGGACAACTGTACTAACAAAGAATGGCTCGTGCTTACAACAAGAAAGTACGACCAAGAAATTTCGAAGTAGGTCATTTGGTTTTAAGACGCATTCTTCCACATCACGAGGAAGCGAAAGGAAAATTCGCCCCTAATTGGAAAGGACCATACATCATCAGAAAAATACTGCCGAGAGGAGCGTTATACTTGGGAGACATGGAAGGAAAGGATCCTGAAACAGCTGTGAATACAGATGCTGTGAAAAGGTATTATGTCTGAATTTGCTTCGATGATGTCCTTACAAGTCGAAATGATTGAAGGCTTTTATTCCCACTACCCAAACACTACCAACCCTTTTGTAAACCCTTTGAGACGGTTACCTTTCTTTGGCTACCCTCTTTGTAATCTAAAAAAAAAAAAAAAAAAACCAAACAAAACAAAACAAAAATGAAGTCCCTGAACTACGTTCTGACTTGATTCCGAAAGGATACGTAGGCAACCTCTCCCTGAGGTTCAGTCACACCAAACCAAAAATCCCAGTTTCCCCAAAAAATGAAACTGGGGCAGATGATATTGTTGATTCGGTTTAAGGTCCGTCAAGATGATTCCAAAGTTGTAATTTTGTCCACAATTCTTGTTACCCAAACCAAGTACAAGTCCTTCAAGATCGATTGGAAGCTGTGAAAACATCATTGTTGTAGTTCGAAGTTCCTGGAATGAAAAGAAATAAAATGAGAGAGTCTTATTGGTGAAAACCTTCGGGCACCATAAGACGATGGAAGTAGAGAAATACAAAATGAGAGAGCTCGTTGGTAAAAACACGCAAACAGTGCTATCTGGCGATGGTAAGAAGAGAAACGAGAGAGGTCGATTGGCGAAAACCCGCAAAAGGGCGCTATCAACCAAAAAGGTTGTTTTCACCACAAGAGGTCCTGGCACGGCTCCTTAGCTCGGAAATATAGACCCGTTCTGGTTCATAATAAATTGGGAGTTTGTGACGATCAAGCATCTAGTCCGAGAAGCATGTCATGTTGGTTAAAGTCGGCATATACCTCAGATAAGTCATTCTTTTCCCCCGAAAGGGACTCCTCTATCTTCGATACGCTTTTCCATTCTTTGTTCATTTTCTTTGAATCCCTTTCGGTTTAATTTTAATTCTGAAACTATTACAAAGGAAGGCGATAGGACCGGTTTTACAGGACTCCGCCTGGTAAAGAAGAAAAGAAAAACAGCCTCAGTGGTGTATTGATACAATCCCCGATTGGATCGTAATGATCGATTGTTTCCAAAGGAACGGAGTTTAGAAAGGAAATGGAAATCGAAGGCTAAGGTCTTAGAAGAAACGGAATAAGGCAGAAGGATAAAAACCACACAGAAAATCCTCGTGGAATCCCGGGAATGAACCCGGTCAGTTTGAAAAGAAGTCACCCCAAAGACAATTGGTAGCGAACTTCTCAATGGAAATGGGAAAACGATCAAGCAATGAAGATAATCAAGGCCAAAAAGTCAACCACTTTTTCAACTGATAAAATGTTCTTTGTTGAAAGCAGGTCTATTTAATTGTGCAAGAAGAAGGTACAACTCAAAGAAGTGAAGTACGCAAGCATTGAAATGGCTTTGGAACAAAGAAAACACACAAAAAGGGAAGTTTCCTTTTAGAGCTTTATCTTATGCATTTGTCGATGGTTAAAAACAAAGCCTAAAAGAAGGCCCAAAAGGAAGAATAAAAGAAAAGAAAATGAAAACTCCAAAAAAGAGAATCAAATCATATCAGTCCAATATCTGTTTGGACCCCGGTCAGAAAAACCGAGGGTCTTTCCGGCCAGAAAGTCGTGAGACTTTTATCCCCGGTCAGAAAACCGAGGATCTCCCAGTCAGAAAACTGCGGAGCCATTTACTTTTACCCCGGCCAAAAAACCGAGGGTCTGACGGCCAAAAAACCGTTAGACATTGTTTGAATTTCGGCCAGAAAGCCGTGAAACTTTTATCCCCGGTCAAAAAACCGAGGATCTCCAAGTCAAAAAATTGCGGAGCCATTTACTTTTACCCCGGCCAAAAAATCGAGGATCTGACGGCCAAAAAACCGTTAGATATTGTTTGAATTCCGGCCAGAAAGCCGTGAAACTTTTATCCCGGTCGAGAAACCGAGGATCTCCCAGTCAGAAAACTGCGGAGCCATTTACTTTTACCCCGGCCGAAAAACCGAGGGTCTGACGGCCAAAAAACCGTTAGATATTGTTTGAATTCCGGCCAGAAAGCCGTGAAACTTTTATCCCCGGTCAAAAAACCGAGGATCTCCAAGTCAAAAAACTGCGGAGCCATTTACTTTACCCCGGCCAAAAAACCGTTAGATATTGTTTGAATTCCGGCCGAAAGCCGTGAAACTTTTATCCCGGTCAGAAAACCGAGGATCTCCCCAGTCAGAAAACTGCGGAGCCATTTACTTTTACCCCGGCCAAAAAACCGAGGATCTGACGGCCAAAAAACCGTTAGATATTGTTTGAATTCCGGCCAGAAAGCCGTGGACATTGTTTGAATTCCGGCCAGAAAGCCGTGAAACTCTTCTTCAAAATCCCGGCCACAAAGCCGTGGAACGTTTATTTGTGAAATTGTGATTTTCTTACCCAATACCAAAGAGTCTTTTTAATCGCTTTATGTGTCACAACTAACTCACGAAATTTTCCTAGCAAAACTGGGGCAGAAAAATTTCGTTCGTTTGTTTGTTTTGTTGTCTAAATAGGTTTGACCTCGGGACGCAAGGATCGAGATAACCTACAAATGGAACATCAATCCAGAGTGAAGAAAAGAAGAAAAGAACCAAAAGAAAAGAGTTCAAATATTGGAGTAAACAAAGGCACGGATTGCTCAGAATCTGATTGAAGTAACAAGCTCCGCCGACTACGTTTCATTCAATGTTTAAACAAGAACGTACAGTTTGTTGAGCATCAAGATTCAGATCGAGGTCTACAGCAAATCAGCTAAGATTCAAGATCAAGTTTTCAAAAGAATCATAGATAGAAATCTTGTAACTCATAGTTTGATAGCATAGCTAGTTCGGCTTTAATTTCTCTTTTGGTGTAATAAGGAGGTCAGTAAGCAGTAAGCAGCAACAACAGCAACGATAGCAACAGTAACAGCAAAGTGTCAGTCCACGGTAGTCCCAGCTACCAAAACTTCCCGAACTACATTGACCTGATTCCTGTTTAGCCAGGATATGTAGGAAGCCTCCCGAAGCAAAGGCTCGGTCAAGATCTTTTTAAAATGCTTTGCACGGAGTGCTCAAAACAGGCAAAAATCGCTCATATTTGCTCATTATTCTTTGCACGAAAAACTCTTCGTGTTTACGCACAAAGAGGGGCAGCTGTGAGCACGTGATTTTTGCCCTACATGAGAATTACTCCTAAAAAATTCAAAAAAAAATAAAATAGTTTTGTGTTGTGCGTAATTTTTGTAATTTTTGTTATTTTTTATTATTTTTGCATTTGTTTTTGTGTGTGCATGTCTATTGTTTAAATTAATATAAAATACAAAAATGTTTGCATTTGCATGTAAATTCATGTTTGTAATTTAGAGTATTTAAGTTTGTTTTACGAAAATGAAAATAACAAAAATTTAGGTATTTTTGCATTTTTTACCATTTATTGTCCAATTGTGTGATTTTATTTTATTCGGTATTTAATAATGTATGTTTAATTGTTATTCGTGATCAATTAATACTTTTAATAAGTTAATTTTATTTTTGTGATTAGGATTTTAAATTTTAGTTTGAAATGATTTAAGAAAATTAAGAAAAAAAAAGATGAAAAAATGAAAACAAATCGGATTTGGGCCAATTTTCTAAATAAAAAACCAGGCCCAAATATTGAACCCTTACCCAAAGCACAACTCCCCTGCCCAACCCGTTATCAGCCCATACCCGGTCAGCCCCATTTAATCTAGGTCGTTGGATCACTTAATCCAACGGTCCAGATTAAAAACCCTATTTTGATACACCAAAATACCCCCCAAAACCCCTGCCGCTTTCATTTCACCCAAACGACCCTTACCCAAAGCTCCCCTGTAACGCCGCCTCACACCGCCGTCCTCCGCCCGCCTGAATTCGCCTGCGGCGGCGGACGGTGGCCAAACACCACCATTTTTACACCCTAAACTCGCCTCAACCTCCCCATCCCGATCCCCCTATCAGCTAACTTCGAATCATACCGGATTCCTTCGAATATCAATTGGTAGCCATGAACCCTAGTTAGCCGCCACAAAATTCCAGTGGCGGCGCCTTCCCAATTAACCCCAAAATCACACCTCGTAACCATCTGACCCCCCTCATCCCCAAGTCACCACTGCTGGCCTTCGAATCAAGCCAGAATTGGTCGAAAGTTTAAGTTAAGTTACTGAACGAACCAAGGAGAACCCAAAGAATTTGGGGTCTTAATTGACCTTAGTCAGTTGTTCTTAGTCAAGAACACTTGATTAAGGTCCGTTTGGACCTCAAAAGTTCTAATCAGAACTTCAACTGGACGAGTTTAGAGCTTAACCTTTAATTTCGAGGTATTTCTTTTTCTTTTTTTTTCTTTGTTTTTTTTTTCTCTATTTCTTCTCTGTTATTTGTTTGAATTTCATTGCAATTCATTCTTATGGTCAATCATTCCTTCTCCTTCTTTCCTTGGTTTATTTTCTTTGCTCTGCTCTGTTCAGTTTGAAATATGTATTAAGGGATTCTGCATTAATTAATTTGTTGTGCTCATAGTTCTGTTGAATTGTTGTTACCTCGATTTGTTCTGTTTTCGTATATTTGACTGAGCCTACTGTCCACCCAATGCAATGTCGAGCCATGTCTAAATGCTATGATAAATTCTTTGTTTTGATGCTATGAGATTCAACGTGATTTAAGCTTAAGCTATTTTAGTTGAATTGGACTGGTTGTTTGTTGTATTGAGTCCATACCGTTTGATAGCCAAGTTGGGAAATAATTAAACTAAGATAGTAAGCTCGAGTGGTAGCCCATGTGCTGTCAAGGCACGCCTGAACTTAGAATGTTCAGACTGCCACTACCAATTTAGTTTAAACAAAAGAGAAATGGTTTAATAATAAGGGACAACCAGTAGTGGTCTTCATGGGATGAGAGAAATAAATTTGTTAATTATCAAAGCTCCATAGAGCTGGAAAAGGAGTCCATAAAGAGAAAAAAGTTAAACGGGGGATACACATGGGGTTTGAATTCTTAATTCAAGAAGAGCTCATAAGAGCTGGAAGGAAATAAGAAATGAGCTGTTTGGTTTCTGGTTTTTGTCTATAAAAGGGAACTCTTAGAGAGAGTTTAAAAAAGAGATTCACACACATATACACTTACTGAAAAACAGAAAGAGCAAGGATAGATTTTGGGAGAAAAGAACAGCTTTTCTCTAACACACTCACACCCTCGAAAGAATAGATCTTCATATACACTCTTAGGTTTTGAAAAAGGCAGATTGTTTTACATTCAAAAGAGAAAATCCAGAGATAAGAGTACTGTTTTATTCTGACTCTGGGGAGTGGTCAAGACAATTGTTGTTCTTTGGTTTTGGTTGATTTCCTGTTGTTTGTTGTTGCTGTTTGGAGCTGCTACTGACATTCCTCTCTTTCATTTCTGTTGAAAAATCAGGTACACATAAGGCATTCTCTATATTTCTGCTCGATTCTACATGAATAATCGATTGAAACTACTCCTGAATTTGGCGAAGGAATCGTGTGAAACTATGTAGTTATTAGTTAGTAATATTAGCCTTCTGCTTAATTCTTTTGTTAAACACGAAATGTGAAGCAACACTTTGTGCTGATTTATGTTAAAAGTCAATTTTAGTGGCGCACCACTTTGACATTCCAAACGATACTTAGCTTGTAATTTCTGAGTAGTAGTCTAATTACAAGCTCTTGGTTTCAAGTTATTTTAAAGGTTGAAATTTGTTATTAAAGCAGAATTTGAGTTTCGGCCCTTTGTTTCCATCTTTAACTTTACCCGCAGCTGTGTTGTTGGTGTGTGATATTTTCCAGGGGTTTCGTTTACCCGTAAGGCTTATTTCTGATTGGAAACAAAATTATGTTACGTACATATTACTGTAGCAAAGTTATTTTATTTAAAAGAAACTTAAAGAATGAATATTCCCTCTATGTAAAGCAAGCATGAGATTTTTTTTTTTTTTTGAAATTATATCTTTTATAACAAAGGCTCACATTACTACGTAGCCAGCACACTGCCTTATGCTTTTGCACTTATCAATATATACCATCTCTTATTCACAATAATTTCCATAACATAGTCCTCACGTGATTGATAGTAATATTTTTTTTAGGTGTGCAGTCTAATCATTTAGCAAGGCCCATAATAATGGCCATATAAAAGTACTTAGAATACGGGAGGATCATTTAGCAAAATTCACGGTTCTTTTCAAAGTAATAATGAGTTAGACTCTTTAGGCGCGTAGTTAATAATTTCTCTTTTTTTTTAAATTCGGGTGCACATTTATGTGATCCAAATCCAAAATCTCAACGGATCCAAAATGTGTTGCCAACCGCGAGTGTACTAGTACGATGTTGTTCGAGATACATTTTTTGAGACGCTGTAATTCTTAAAAGAAAACTAATAATAATAATAAAAGCAGTCAAAGGTAAAATTTGCACGTAGGTTTAACATGTATAACATCAGATATTTTTAGCCATTTATAATAGTTGAAGCGAGCGTGCTAGAACCACGGGATCCGTGGGTGCCTAACACCTTCCCTCGGGTCAACAGAATTCCTTACTTAGAATTTCTGATTCGCAGACTTCATTTGGAAAGTCGAAAATGTAAGGCCCCGTAAAATATTTGTGCATAAAACCTAGTAGCTGTGGTGTCATGGTCCGAATAATGTGTTAGGAATGCGTAGAATTCTTCGCGGCGAGCTTGCGAGCCGCGGTTCGGACCCTTGGTAGTGATTTAAGTGTCAAAAATGTAGAGAATAAAGTTTTCCAGAAAAGTGTCAAATATGCGGTCAAGAATGCGACCGCAAACCTGTTATGCGGACCACATTCTTGCCGCAAAACTTTCCAGAAAGTCTCCCAAATATTGTGTTGAAAATGCGGTCGATATGCGATCGCATAGTGAATCTGCGATGCACTTTGCGATCGCATATCGAGAATGCGAACCGCATATTGGTCGCATTCTGCAACAGAACTTGAGTCATTTTTAGGCCATTCTGCGGTCACTATGCGGACCGCATGTTGATTCTGCGGTCGCAAAGTGCACCGCAGATTTGCCTCGGCCCAGATTTTTGTAACATTTTTACCCGATCTCTTCTTTTAATATAACACCTTTCTTCTTCATTTTATCATATCATCTTACCAAAATTAGAGAGAGAAGGGAGGGTTTTTAGAGAGAGAAATCTGTCATCTTCAAAGATTGTTCCAACCATCTTATTCCAAGGGATTCTAGGGCAAGGATTCAACTTCCCTAAATCATTTCAAGGTAAAAAACCCTAACTATTTTCTTTGATTTTCAGTTTTAAATTGGGTAAAGAGAGGTTTGCATATAATAGCTTTTGAAAATAGAATTTTTACACTCATGCATGATTATTGAACTTGATTTCTAGTAAAAAGAAGTGAGTAGAAGTAAGAGTCTTCGAGAACAAGGTTGGCAAGAGTAGGATATCTTGGGTAAGCATAAAGTAGGAAGAAAAATCATCACCAGGTATGTATGGCTAATTTTGATTCTTGTGAAATCGCCTATATGTGTGAAAATTGCTTGGTTAATGTTAATTTGACAATTGTGTGAAATTCTCAAAGTTGTTGAAATATGAGTGATGTGGTATAGAATACGAACCGAAAGTTAAATGAGAGTCGAAATGGGTAAAGAATTGGGAATAATGATTATGATGGCCTATATGGCACCTTGTGTAAAACAAATGAAACGCTTGAGAATTTGTTTATTGTGGAAAGAGATGAAACACTTGAATTGTGGAAATATTGTAACATGGTTGTGATATTGATTTGAAAAATAATTGAGAACATGAAACAATGTGCAAGTTGCTTATTTGAACTTGTTGAAGTTGTGTGTAGTACCTTATCTGTTGTTTGAAATTGTTGTGTTTTAAACTGTAAGGCGGGGTCGTGTTGCGCGCCGCAACGTGAGGAAATAAGGTGTGGGTTGGGGTGATAAGGGTGGCCGAGGTAATAAGGGTGGTCGGGGGCAATAAGGATGGAAAGCGATCGAAATCGCTATTGAAAATTGATACAAAAATCAATAATGTGAAATTGTGAAAGGAGACAGCAGGAGAGTTTGCAACCTGTGGGGCACTGATTGCCCCTTTGTTTTACTACTTGTGCTTTACGTGATTGATTGGTTATTGTTAAATTGGTTGATCGTAGAAAGTGCTTTGTGTTGAGAATTATTTGAAATGAGGAAAATATGGAAACATGGTTGGTTGGCTTAATTAATTGTTGATGTAATTCAATGGCTTGAGTTTACTTGGAACAAAGTTTGTCCATACATGCCAGTACAATTCAAGTGTACTGACGTCCCTTTTGCCGGGGACGCTACATTCGTGTTATGATTGTAGGTGGATCAGTAGCAGGCACTTCAGCTCATCGACAGTAGTATCCTTCTCCTTCCACTGCCCGTTTTTGTTGAGCCCCTTTCTTCCTCGGGGCCCTGTGTGGTTCATGCCACCTTTGTTAAGATTTTATGTTGGTTTTGTAAGGTATAGCCGGAGCCTTGTTACCGGCAAATATTGTATCCCCTTTTTTGTATCCTAGAGGCTCTGTAGACATGTAACTGTGGAATCGTGGCCTATGTATATGTACGGGGCGTTGTAATTATAAATTATGAACTTGTTAATGAATCACTCGTATGGTTTTATTTGTTTAATGTGAAATCATTCATGGTTAGTAAGATATTTGGTTAATGAGAAACAATCAACACAGGGGTAACGCGTGGGAATGAAAGGCACCTAGGTCCGCTTGACTTGGGGCAACCCGGTCAGGCGCCGGTCATGTTCCCCGATTTGGGGCGTGACAGAAAATTTCCTCGATTCGGAATTTAAATAAATCGGTGACTTGGGACACCTTAATTTATTCCAAGTGGCGACTCTGAAATAAATAGAATAATCTCGTTTCGAATATTGTCACTTAAATTGGAAAAACTCCCTTGCGCTTCTACCCCCGGGTAGCGGGCGCGCCAAAAGGAGGTGTGACAAGTACAACTTACGTATGTAATTCCAAGTCTCTGGGAATCTTGGAGAGGGAGCCACCAAATGCCCAGCCCAAATATAGAAAAATTGTTCAAACTGACGAGGTTCGACCTCGTCGTCCAGAGCAGCCGTCAAACCGTGCGAACCGCGCGGAACCATCCAGAGCATACTCCCCCGAACTCGCTGAGGGGCGTATAGAGCAAACACGTGCTGCAGCGTGACAGTCCGACCAGCTAACTCCGCAAACTTTAGCAACATCGGGGTGAACTACCCCGAGAACACATTGTCATATCGACAAAGGTCGACTACCAAATTGGGAAGTGGAATCCTGAACCCCAGTATGAGAGGGTAAGAATAAAAAACACAATACCCAGCATGGTCGGTGTGGACCCTCTCCTCCGGCCGGGCAAGCATGATGTCAGCATGAGAGGGTATGAGCCCTTGCTCCCGTAACTGGGTCACACCTACTTCCCCCATTAACGGGGCTTCATCCACTGGGTCATCTCCACGGTCAACAGTGAAATCCATAGCCAAGCTCCTAGCTGCAGGAAGAATTTTATCCACCAGTGGAGCCCTCTCAGTTTTATTTTGCCCATCATCCCCGAGCACCGGAGACAGGCCTTCAATCACCGAAGGGTTAATCGGTGCCACCGTCGGAAGAACTTCACGAGAGGAAGAACCAGCCATAGATCAAAGTTGCTTGAAGATTAAAAGAAGGGTGTTGGATCCAACTAAGAACGAGTAAGAATGTTCCGCAGAGAAGAAAGAATCTTTGAAGTTCACAGGAAATAAGAGCTGCAAATGAACCAGGGAATGTTAAGAATCAAGTATCCCAAACCATCTTATAGGCAACAAGATCAACTCCCAGGGAAACCGACATGCGCCATTGAATGCATAATCCAAACGTTAAAAAACGATTCAATTCTACCGAAACGGCCACCACCACGATCAAGGCCATATCGCATGCGTCAAAGTCGCGGTCGCTGCCTCAGTCACTACGAGAGAACGAATGGCTCACCGTCCGGGGCAATTAGACCATACGTCCTCAAAGTCCATATGGACAAAACGTATCCTAATTTATGATTACGGCATACTGACCGCTTCCCTTCGCCAACAATATTCGTATACGAGGTCGGACCCTCATTATACGAGAGGAAATTGTGAGAAGACGCCATGATCTCGTTATGAGCGGTTATAATTCCCCCTCTCGCCCAAAAAGGGGTCATTCTTCGACCGTTAATATCTACTCATCAGGTTCGACCTCGAGGCGACCATGATAAGCGTAGGTACTAACTGTATGGGTCATAATTCGATTCCACGATAATCAATAAGATCGACCGTTCCTTTCGACTGACACAAACGTAATAGGCGTCGAGACCACTTCAATCGGGGATACTATCCGTATCCGCCTAAAACCTTTGCCGGGGTCGCAACTCATCGGATATGTCCGAAATAACCTCCTAATATGGGCCCGATCTCCAAAAAGGTCAACTCGTACAACAATGTCTATATATACAAGAGGAGGAGTCAGTAAAAGGGGTTCCACTTTCTCCCCATGGGGGCTCTAGAAAATACAGAGTGAGAACCCAAGACAAAAAACAGAAGGAAGGTAGATCGAATGAAACATGATTGTAAAGATCTGAACCTCTTCATGGAGAGGCAAATTACTCTGCTATCATGAATAAATATCACCGATATTTTCTGTTACCAATATAAGTATTTCCATTATCTTTTCCCTTATTAAATTTTGGATATGTTACGACTTGTTATAATTGACCCTTTATTTACATTAATTGCTTTGAATTCATAAATGTTCGTTAACATTTTGAGTCAAACAATATTTTATTCCAAAATTATTACTCCAACTTTTCAGCTATTACATCCCTTAGCTAGAGAAAGTCTAAAGAATATCTTTTAATATATCGTTACTACTATGGGTGATTGACATACAATTTATATAGTACAGTTAAATAATGTCATTGTCAGATCATGGTTACCCGGGTGGTCACTGGCGATTTCGCTGGAATCCGGTCATCAGAGTTTTCGTTATATTGTGGGATGGTAACTGATAACAATTAAATCATAGTATAAAGCTAATATTCTATCTCAAGCATGAGAATCCCTGATCAGGGGCAAATTTATGATTATCGAAACAGTGTCACTCGACATCGCTTTGTCAAAATTTATCAAATATATGTATTAATATTATACGAAAATTATTAAGTAGGAAAAAAAAACACCGCTTGACATAAATTATATGTTTCTGTGTTGTTAATGTGCTTTATTTTTCTCTAGGAGGTCAAAGGTTCAAACCTTAACTAAGTTATTTTTCTTTTGTAAATATTTGCTTAAGACTCAACAAAATCAATAGATTAAGACTATTTCTTGTCTAAAAGTATGACAATCAAAGTTATATTTCAGTTTTTTTTATAAATTTCGACATCGATTATAAAAATTTCTGTATACGCCCCTATCCCTGATATTTATATATATGCGCCCGTCATCTCACATAATATCTATATATACGCCCGTCATCTCAAATAGGGACAACTATATGTAAAATATTACTTTTATAATAAGATTGATGTAGTTCATAAGATTTTGATTTACATTAAAAAAAAATCAATATCGATTTATTCCAAAGATTACATGAGTTAATTACTTTTTAATTCGAACTGGTCATATTTTTGGTCGAAGGGAGAGTACGTGATAGAACTGCATGATTTTTCCAACGCTCCCTTGTTCATGAAGTCACTTAACTCACAAGTCAACTAACATATACTTATTGATTTTCTTCACACAAGTGACTTCACAAAAATGTTCGACCATTTGGAGTCTTATTCCAAAGCTAATTTGTAGACAGATATTTATCTTAATAAACTTTGTAAATTGTCCTATATATTTTTTTGGAAATAACATATAGTTGCCCAAGACCCAAGTAATTAACATGATTGTAACATTTAGCAAAAACTAGTTTATTACTTCCTTTATATCTAAATAAGAAACAATGACAGAATTTTATAGTGTGAGAATCTGCACATTTAATTCCAGTGGATTCAAACATTAGTTTATTTTCATTTAAAAACAAAACTTACTTGTTTAGAGACGGAAAGTAAATAATATTACAACAACAACAACCCAGTAGAATGCCACAAGTGAGGTCTAGGGAGGGTAGTGTGTACGCAGATCTTACCCATACCCAAGGGAGAAGAGAGACTGTTTCCAAAAGACACTCGGCTCAAGATAACAAAAAAGACAAAAGAAGAGAGTATTAAATTCACCGCGAAAATCATATGGTAAAAGGAACATAGACAGCGGGAAAAGGAAAATAATAATAATAATAATAATAATAATAATAATAATAATAATAATAATTCAATGCAAAAACGATGGTTTGTAAATGGATCCTGCATCGAAAATAAAAAAATAGTGAAACTCGACATTGCCCCTAGCTATCTTAGACAAAAACCCACCGAACTAGTCCACTACCTCCTAGCCTACAACCGTAATTCGCAACTTCCATAACTTCCTATCAAGTGCCATGTCCTCGGAAATCTGAAGCCTCGCCATATCCCGACTGATCACATCTCTCCAATACTTCTTAGGCCGCCCTCTGCCTCTTCTCGTTCCTTCCACAACCAGCCGCTCACACCTCCTTATGGGAGCATCTAAGCTTCTCCTCTGTACATGTCCAAACCATGTGAGCATCGCTTCCCTGATTATCTTGTCATCAATAGGGGCCACGTGCAACTTCTCCCGAATGTCATTGTCACACCTCCTTTTTACGCACCCGCGTAAGTGCGAGGGAGTTTTTCCAATTAAAGGACAATCGAGACGGGATTAGTTTATTTAATTCAGAGTCGCCACTTGGAAAAATAATGGTGTTCCAAGTCACCGGTTTAATCCCGAACCGAGGAAATTTATGGCTCTGTAATACAGTCTGCGAAACTAGAAATCTGGATAAGGAATTCTGTTAACCCGGGAGAAGGTGTTAGGCATTCCCGGGTTCCGTGGTTTTAGCACGGTCGCTCAATTGCAATTTTTGTTTCTATCTGATTCTTTTATATATTTTAACTATGTGCTTTTAATGCTCCGCTCTTATTTTTTAGAAGAATTGCGACGTTACGAAAACACATTTCGAGCCGCATCGTAACCAGTACGCCTGCGACTCTAATGTATTTCAGTTTCGCCGAGAGTAAGATTTGGGTCACATAAATGCACACCCGTATTCAGGAAAGTAATTTTATTTCAAGTCGTGCCTAAAGAGTCTATCGTCTATTTACTTTGGGAAAAAGGACCGTGAAATTCACTAGACGGTCCTTCCAAGTCTAAGGTTTTTGTAATAATTAATTGAGGACCCCGCAATTCTGTGTGTAATGCGGCGAGGCCCGTCTCATCATTGTTTAAGGGCTCATTACCCTTTTATTGTTTATTGTTTTAAATGAATTACAATGCAGTGGAAACGTATCTCGAACCACGTTGCACCAGTGCACCCGTATTTGAGAAGGTAGTATTAGAATACGTGATTAAAGCAACTACGCATTTATTATCTTTGGAGAACACCGTAAAATTCGCTATACGGTTGATCCCGAAGTCTAAGTATTTTTATATATATACATTTATGAGGGCCCCGCAATTTACCAATTTTGTTAGGTTCGGCACACCTCGATTCGATTCATCTAAATGAACTAAGATATTCACATTTAAAACTAATTCGAAATTTAATACCACAACTATGTTACGGGAACCATACCCCTAGTCACGATAATTTATTGAAAATGTGCATAAAAATATACTAACGGTTAAGCTACTAAAGCAAATAATCATGACAATAAAAATATCCGAAGTCCAAATCACTATATTTAGTTATGAGCTACCGTAAACCCACATGTTTGCTTTTAAAGTACAAAACCTCGCGATCAAGTTACTTCAATATACTACTACTTCAATTCAACATAATTAACTATTTTTTCATTTTATTCAAAGTTCTAGGACAGATTTGTAATGCTTGGTTCAGAGGAAAATAATAACAAAATTGAATAAAATAAACAAGGAAACCAACCGAGATAAAACAGATCCGTGTAGATTTGAACTTATCAAAAATATAATTTAAAGCTATTGATCTATAAAGAATGAAAAGAGCTTAACCTCAGTGCTGCATATTCTTCGATGACGAATCGACAAAGAGAGTTCCCAAAGCAGCAAATCGAGAACCAACAGGGACACGAAGCGACGGAACCTCGACCGGAAAATCGAATCTGCCAGAAAACCTCAAACGGAGAACTGCTACCTCGACCAATCACAACGAACCAATGAAATGATGATAACACTCAAGCAAAACGGGTCGACAGTTAAACTTGAGCCTCACCGGTGACGGACAGTGATAAAGCTGCTGGACCTCATCGTTTCCTATGATGTAACAGTGAAACAAAACGGAGAGGATAGACGAGGACGGGAAGGGCGTGACAGCAGTAGTGTTTGCTGCCAGCGTAGGATCGTTTGGATGTGAGGGTGCGGCGTGAAGGAGCAGAAGCTGGTGGTGGTCGTTTGGAATGGTCGTTTCTGTTCGTTAATGGACCAAGCTACTGGTTAGGGGTGAGTTGACGAGCTGGTCGGAGACGGGGATGGAGGGACGACGGACGGGCAGCTTGGTGACGTGACAGTGGTCGCCAGAAGGTGACGACGAGAGGGGTCGTTCGGTTAATGACGCTGGTCATTTGGACAGGGACAACATCGAATGAGAGAGCTGAAGTTGTGCGTGTGTGTGTTTATGTGCGTGTGTTTATCGGCAGATTGGTTTTGTTTTCGGATGAGGGGAATGACTGGTTAGTGTTGCTGAAGCATAGGTCGTTAGTGGAGCTGGTGTTGGTTGTCACTGAAGAAGAAGAACAGAACGGGTAGGGGTCTCCCTGGTTCGTCGTTGTTGAAGACCTGAAGAAGAAGCCAATCTCCTCCTCTCTCTATTCTTTTTCTTCTCTTTTAAATTGTCTTCTTTTTCTTTTCTTTTAATTCCCCCCCAGTCCCCCTTCACGTGTAATCCCCTCCCCTTTTCATTTTAAAACCCTCCCGTCCCCACAGTGTCCCCCCTCCAATCCCTTTTTTAAATTGTCTCCCATACTCAATAGTAGTGGTGCCCCCCTTATTTTATTGTATTTCAAATATTCCAACAAAATGATGGGTCTTCTCATGTGGGGTTGGGTACCCAATAGTGATGGGTCTTCCTCGTGTTCTGTCCGTGTCCCCCATGTGTGTCCCCCACGTGTGGTGGACTCGGATTATTATGGGCTATGTCCGAAAATTATAAAACCGGGTGGTTTGGACCCGAATATTATTCTTCGCCCGGAACCGAGAATGAGAACACGGTGTTATTAATTAATCACTACGTAAGCAAAATAACTATAAGACTAATAATTAAAACAAAGTTATTTTTTATATTTCAAGATTAAAGTTACCACGAAATACTAATTATATTACTTTTTGTAATTTTCGTTTTTTAATAAAAAGGTAAAATATAAAGTACTATTTTTGTATTTTTCAAATTTAAAAATGATTACGAAACCTTAATAAAACTATATTTTTTGTTATTTTTTATCTTAAGGTAGAAATAAAGTAAAAGAGTCAAAATTAGCTAAAATAGCTATATTATGCCTAAACTAAATATTTTATGCTAAAAATATATAAAAAAAATCTCGGGGAGGGTCAAAAATCACGTGTTTACAGCTGCCCCTCTTTGACTGAAAACACAAAGAGTTTTCAGACAAAGAACGACTAGACAAGTGTTTTTTGACCCGACCCTTATTCGGAGGGACTAAACTAAAAGAAGAGGATGTGACCGAGCCCTTGTATCCGAGCTGCCTACATATCCTTGGCTATAAAGGAATCAGGCCACGTGTAGTTCAGAAGTGAGTGAGGAAATGGAGTAACCGAAGTGGAGAGCTAGTCGAGGTGCCGTTCCGTCGAGGTTTCGTTCCATCGAAGTTCCGATCCGTGGTCCTGCTATTACATCAAATCATGAGAAAGACTAACTGAGCCTATCAGCTACTAGTTACAAGATTCCTATCTATAAGTCTTCTGAAGCTTGATCTTGAGTATTGGTTGGTGCTTCATGCGGACTCTAAATTTAAACCTTGATACTTGCCAGTTGCAGGTGCTGCTTTTTGGATCAAGACCAGGTATGTAGTGCTTGTGACCTCGGCCATGTCTTGAACACACCACATCTTTCATCAACTTCTGCACTTGGGTTAACTCCTTGCCTTTTTTTCATTGTGACTATCTTCTGTTGATCATCTCGGACTGTTGACTCGCATTCTGGTCGCAAGCTTCTTTTGTTGCTAACTTGCATTGCACTCCGACGGGATTTCCCTTACTTGTGATCTTCGAGCTATTCTCCTTCGATGTCTGAATCTATCTTTTCTGATCCTTGTCGCCTTCCTTCTGATTCATGCTGGGGATTTCTGTTACACTCTACCACTTTTCGATTGTTCACTATCCTTATCAAATCTTGGAAACTGAGACGTCGTTCTGCTTTTCTGGCGGGCTTCTGACTTTAACAACAAACTCTAATCATAAATTGCCATTCTCTTCTTCAAGTGGGCACCTGACATCTCAGGAGAAAGATTCATCGGACTGAGATTTGGATGTCTTAGGAGAAAGATTCATCGGACTAAGACTTTGATATCTTAGGAGAAAGATTCATCAGACTAAGATTTTGACGCTAGGAGGTAATTCCTCAGACTAGGTCTAAATTGTTGTGATCTCAGGAGAAAGATTCATCAGACTGAGATTTTGACGCTAGGAGATAATTCCTCAGACTAGGTCTAAATTGTTGTGATCTCAGGAGAAAGATTCATTAGACCGAGATTTTGATATCTTAGGAGAAAGATTCATCAGACTAAGATTTCGACGCTAGGAGATAATTCCTCAGACTAGGTCTAAATTGATGCCTTACTTGAAACCTTCCAATTGTTGCTTCCTTCTTCTTGTTGCTTTCATCTAAAACCTCTAATTGTTGTTTTTCACTTCCTATTAAATTATCTTTAACTATAACTTCAAAACTAAATCGCCACTCCATTCTCCAGGCGGGCTCCCTGACTTCAACTACAACTTAAGACTAAATCGCCACTCCATTTTCCAGGCGGGCTCCCTGACTTCAACTATAACTTCAAAAACTAAATCGCCACTCCATTCTTCAGGCGGGCTCCCTGACTTCAACTACTCAAGACTAAATTTCCACTCCATTCTCCAGGCGGGCTCCCTGACTTCAACTATACCTCAAGACTAAATCGCCACTCCATTTTCCAGGCGGGCTCCCTGACTTCAACTATAACTTCAAAAACTAAATCGCCACTCCATTCTTCAGGCGGGCTCCCTCACTTTAACTACTCAAGACTAAATTTGCCATTCCTCTCTTCAGGCGGGCTCCTGACTTCAACAACATCTTTTGAAAATAAATCGCCATTCCTCTCTTCAGGCGGGCTCCTGACTTCAACAACATCTCACTAACTCCATCCCATCCATGTCGCCTTCCTTTGCTTCCTGCACCACTTTCTTCTTCCTGCATCGCTTCTTGGGCCATCCTTTCTTCCGAATTACCTTGTTTTGGAATTGCTTTCCTCCCGGGTCATGTTATTTTCTCTTGACTGCTGGGGACATCTTTGAATTGATTACTTACCTGCTGGGGATAATGCTGCTGGGAAATCTTCTTTATTTCCTCCTTTTCTACTTCCTTCAAAACCTATCTCCCAAAATCGCTGGGGATTGAAATGTCATCAGCTGGGGATTACCCTGTCCGGGGATCCCTTTTCCTTCTTCCTCTTTCCAAACCTCCTTCGGGGCTCGTGCTTCGCTCCCTTGAAAAACTTGTAGGATATAATGCTGCCGGGGAAATCTCGAAATTAGTGTATCATTTTTCCGAGAACTGCTGGGGGTGATACCGGCCTCTTGCCTTTCTGAATGCAAGCTTCCTCGTTTTGTCCTGTCTGCTGGGGGTATAATTTCCTCTATCACAGCTTGTTGTTTTCTTTCTTTCAAAGCTGCTGGGGATAACCGGGTTCAAAGATCATTTGCTCGCGTTATCTGGCTTCTTTCCCCAACCAGGTATTTGGTTTCGAGAAAATTTTCGCAACGGGAGAAAATTTTCTGCCCCAGTTTGAGAATCTTCTTCGTGGCGTGCTTTTCTGCCAACAACCCTTATTTTTCCTGTTTCAAATCAAAGAAAAATTGGTTAGTTTTAAAATGTGGTGGCTGGTTGTGGTGCTCCTGCTGGGGATGGTTCTCCTCTTCTTTCCTCGCTCTGCGTTTCATTGTCAGACCCTGCTGGGGATGTTATCATTTGATGATATTCATGCTGGGGATAGTTTTCTCCTTTCTTGCTTCCCCGCCTTCCTTGACGACTCTTTATTCGCGAACCTTTCCACGTGGTTTTCCACCGACCACCCGAATTCCTATAATAGTGACCCTTCGTGAAGACCTTGCATGTTTTACTGGTGAACCATTTTCTTTGTTCACCCTTGTCACTGAAAATACCTTACTACTGGGGATATCTCCCCTTCTTTGGCGGCATATCTAAGGAATGGGCATTTCCCGACCTTTGAGTCTCATTGGCCTTGGCCTCGAGGTCATTAACCTTCATTGAGATATCCTTTTCACACCGATCCACCCCTTTGTCGATTTCCTATTGCTGGGGAATATCCTTCTGGACACTGGCTTTGCGCTTAATCCCTCCTCACTTATACCACTTGGGTGTACCAATCAAATTCCGTCTTGCATAATTGGAAAGCTGATGGAAAATTTTGAAGTCATTTCTTACAAACAGACTCTACTGGGGAATTTTTATGAAAGGAGAAAGATAAAAGGAAACAGAATAAAAGACAAAACGAGGATGACTCTCTAAAAAGAAAAATTATAAAATAACCCTATCAAACGTGGATACCAACTCTAATGGACATGACATGCACATATAGCCTACCATCCGTCGTTAAACCGCCTTTTGTAATCTTCTCCTGGGGTTTTCCTACCTCATTTCCAACCTTCGTTCGACTTGTAGTGCCCGAGGGGTTTTCACTACCAAGCCTCTCTCATTTCTGTTTTCTCTCAGCTTTCATCGCCTTATGGTGCCTGTGAAGGTTTTCACCGCTAAGACTCTCTCATTTGTGTTACTTTTTCGCTGGGGATTAGTGGTGCTACTGCTAAGATTCTCTCATATTGCTTCTGCTGCAGATCCGAGTCTTTTCTGATGGGAACCAGAGTGTTATGTTCTGATAAGACTTCTCTCATTTGCCCGACTTGGCCTCTTTTAAAGATTGGTCAAAAGGTCTTTCTTTGGACCGTAATGTGGATTTGGATAAGGCTAGAAAGAAATGGTATTAAAGGCTCGAAACAAAACAAAATGGGTTCAAAATTACAACCTTCGGAGTCTACATCTTCCTTTATAAACACAACTTTTATTGCCCCAGTTTCTAGCTTGGGGATTTTTATTTCTTTATTTACACTATGACCGAGCTGTGAAGCGCCTACGTATCCTCTTTAAGGAATCAGGTCAAACGTAGTTCCCAATTCCTTCTTTCCATTTTTTCATTTTTTTTTCTTTTTCGTTCCTTTTTGGTTGTTTTTGTTTTTCTCTTTTTCTTTCTTTATCTTCCCCATTTGTGTTTCTAATTTTGGTACCGATTCCGAATGAGGGGTATGAAAGAAATCAAAATGAGGCTCGAAGGGTTGACGATGGATAAAGTGTTTGGATAGCGGAACAAAATGCCTTCGTCATTCCAATCTTCACAACATGCCAAGTGTAAACAACACAATTAATATTCGTCATATCTTTAAAGCATTGTTGGGCAACACTCTCATTTTCCTTATTATGAATGACCCCATGTCAATTTTGGCCAGCTTGCCTTTAACGGTTTTCTTTTACTTGCCCTAGTTTCTCATGACTCGGGCTTCGAATAATCTCAAACCGTTCTTATTTCCTTTAAATGCCCCGATCATCTTCCAATTGCTTCAATGATTAACTTTCCAGATTAGGCCAAAATTATGTGTAGATGCCATGTTACTGGAGTTGACAGAAAAAAGGGACTATAAAGAGGAAAGACTTAAATCAAAGAAAAATGACTAGAAATAAAGGAAGACGGATAATTGTATTAGACAGTGAAACGGTTCGGACGACACGACAAACATAATAAACTAGGGTAAGACCCTGTGAACAAACCTAGACAACACTAAACGAGATACTACAACCCATAGAAAACTGGATAAAATAGAATGATAGAAAGGTTTGGGTTACAAGACAATATCCCGATTAACAACCCCGAAATAATCTGGACGACAGAAATGACAACAAAATAAACCACCCAAATTCCACTCTGGTTGGCCAATATATGGAGAGTCTTCCCAATTACCAAACACGACATTTTGGCCACTGAGCTTCACATCAATATTACCAAGGCCATTATCCGCTTCAACATTTTCAGTTTTAGTCAATACATTCCCACAAAGTGTGCATCATGGTGTGCAGGTGAAGGACTCTGTGCGATATTCTGGATGTCACTGTCTTGGATCAAAATAAGGTTTTCCTGGATCTTGTGTTTCCGGTTCACCACAAACCAACCACCTCAATTTTCTCAACAATTCAAAACAAAATATGTTAGAAATGGACTCAGTCAGTCCTTATTATTATCGACATTTTTCACTCTTTTTTTTTTCTTTTTCTTTTTCGATTTTTTTTTCTTTTTAGTGGTGGTCGAATCTTATATAGATTGCCTACGTATCATGACCCCGCATGAATCAGACCGTGCGTAGTTCGTGCAAATTAATGCAAGGAGTAAAGAGATATTTATTTGATTTTTTTTTGTTTTCTTTGAAGAAAAATTGTAAAAGCTCACTCCAACTACAAACTCTCATAAAAAAAACTTTCACGCCTTGTGCTAGAGATTTCTACAAGAATCAGAATAGTTTTAACGTCAATTATGACTATTTCTACAAAATTGGCCATGTAATGGCTTATTTGGCAAAATGGCTATTTTTGCAAAATTTTTACTTAAGAAAGTAAACTTGAAAATTTTCTCATCCTGGGGCTCATGGGGCATCGTTCGACATCGCCATAGGCCAACAAAAGATTGAGAAATTTTTTATGTCAATTGTGACTATTTTTACAAAATTGGCCACATAATGGCTTATTTGACAAAATGACTATTTTTGCAAAATTTATTTAAGAAAGATAAACTTGAATTTTTTTTTATCTTGTGGCTCATGGGGCATCGTTCGGCATCACCATAAACCAACACAAGACTATTTTTCATAAATTGGCCATGTAATGGCTTATTTAGGCAAAGTGGCTCTTTTTGCAAAATTTTATTTAAGAAGATGCAAATTCAAAATTTTTATCTTGGGGCCTATGGGGCATCGTTCAGCACCGACACAGGCCAACACAAGACTGAGGAAGTTAAAATGCAAAAATGTGGCTATTTCAGCAAAACTCCCGCCATATAATGGCTTATTTGATAAAGTGGTTATTTTTGTGAAGTTGAGTGATGACTCAAAACTTGATTTTTTGCGGATACATCCTTTCGCATTTCCATCCTTTCGCATTTCCGCGAGGGAATATTTCCAGGCTGTGTCCAAAATTATTTACAAATGACTCAAAGTGACTATTTTTGCAAAAACGGCCCTCCGACGTCCTTTTAGGGGACATTCGGCTTATTTTAAGCAAGAATAGCATTATCCGACTTATTTATAACAAAATAAAAGTTTTGACATTTTTGGTTATTTTTGCAAAAAGGGTGTGAACCCGGACTTAATTTTGCGGCTATGGCCTTGCAATATTTCCACAAGGAATATTTCAAGGTTGTGCCCGCAAATTATTAAAAATAATTCAAAGTGGCTATTTTTGCAGAAAACAACCTTCCGGTGTCCTTTCGGAACATTCGGCCATTTTCAAAAACAGCGTCACTTCGATTTATTGACAAAATTAAACACACATTTTTTTTGATTTTTTTAAAGGGGTGGTTGAACCCGATGAGGGTTGCCTACGTATCTCACCTAGTGGTGAGAATCAAACCTGCGTAGTTCGGTCAGATTAGTTGACCAATTATTTCAACAAAATTGTTCCACCTATTTTTTCGAATTTTCTTCTCAAACAATTCGTCAATATTTCGATATCTAAAATTTCTCTCTTTTTGTTTTTCGGAATTTAGCCAATAATAATCTAGAACAAATAAATGCAACATATAACATGCTCGGTCTTTAATTTTCCGGGTCACTTGTCCTAGACGGACCCAACCCCTGTGTTGAGTCCCCTAAGTCAGATATGATGCAAATAAACGTCCTAAATCTAGGCTCAATATCCTGATGCTTTTCAATGGTACTAGACCGTGTACCCGAGCAGACAACTCGGATTTGAGGAAGGAGCTACGTACCGGGGACCCGCGGGATCGTCCGGCTTTGTAACTTATCCTGCCTCTTTTCTTATTTTTGGTATTGACACTAACAGAAAGGGGAGTCTCAACCAGTAAGCACATCCCCGGGGGTAAGAAGAGACGGGTTTTCGGCACAGTTTTATATACAGTTCACGCAATATCAAAGCGGTAAACATATAGCAGTTTGTATATACAGTGCAACTAATATCAAAGCGGTAGACATGTAGCACATCAATCAAACATGTAATAAAATCAGATATAGACAAAACAACAATTTAAATGAGCTCGAGTTCTTAGACCCCGAACCGGGGTTCGAGGTTTATGTCCCCAGCAGAGTCGCCAGAGCTGTCACACCTCTTTTTTACGCACCCGCGAGGGCGCGATGGAGTTTTTCCAATTAAAGGACAATCGAGACGGGATTAATTTATTTAATTCAGAGTCGCCACTTGGGAAAATAATGGTGTCCCAAGTCACCGGTTTAATCCCGAACCGAGGAAATTTATGGCTCCGTAATACAGTCTGCGAAACTAGAAACCTGGATAAGGAATTCTGTTAACCCGGGAGAAGGTGTTAGGCATTCCCGGATTCCGTGGTTTTAGCACGGTCGCTCAATTGCAATTTTTGTTTCTATCTGATTCTTTTATATATTTTAACTATGTGCTTTCAATGCTCCGCTCTTATTTTTAGAAGAATTGCGACGTTACGAAAACACATTTCGAGCCGCACCGTAACCAGTACGCCTGCGACTCTAATGTATTTCAGTTTCGCCGAGAGTAAGATTTGGGTCACATAAATGCACACCCGTATTCAGGAAAGTAATTTTATTTCAAGTCGTGCCTAAAGAGTCTATCGTCTATTTACTTTGGGAAAAAGGACCGTGAAATTCACTAGACGGTCCTTCCAAGTCTAAGGTTTTTGTAATAATTAATTGAGGACCCCGCAATTCTGTGTGTAATGCGGCGAGGCCCGTCTCATCATTGTTTAAGGGCTCATTACCCTTTTATTGTTTATTGTTTTAAATGAATTACAATGCAGTGGAAACGTATCTCGAACCACGTTGCACCAGTGCACCCGTATTTGAGAAGGTAGTATTAGAATACGTGATTAAAGCAACTACGCATTTATTATCTTTGGAGAACACCGTAAAATTCGCTATACAGTTGATCCCGAAGTCTAAGTATTTTTATATATATACATTTATGAGGGCCCCGCAATTTACCAATTTTGTTAGGTTCGGCACACCTCGATTCGATTCATCTAAATGAACTAAGATATTCACATTTAAAACTAATTCGAAATTTAATACCACAACTATGTTACGGGAACCATACCCCTAGTCACGATAATTTATTGAAAATGTGCATAAAAATATACTAACGGTTAAGCTACTAAAGCAAATAATCATGACAATAAAAATATCCGAAGTCCAAATCACTATATTTAGTTATGAGCTACCGTAAACCCACATGTTTGCTTTTAAAGTACAAAACCTCGCGATCAAGTTACTTCAATATACTACTACTTCAATTCAACATAATTAACTATTTTTTCATTTTATTCAAAGTTCTAGGACAGATTTGTAATGCTTGGTTCAGAGGAAAATAATAACAAAATTGAATAAAATAAACAAGGAAACCAACCGAGATAAAACAGATCCGTGTAGATTTGAACTTATCAAAAATATAATTTAAAGCTATTGATCTATAAAGAATGAAAAGAGCTTAACCTCAGTGCTGCATATTCTTCGATGACGAATCGACAAAGAGAGTTCCCAAAGCAGCAAATCGAGAACCAACAGGGACACGAAGCGACGGAACCTCGACCGGAAAATCGAATCTGCCAGAAAACCTCAAACGGAGAACTGCTACCTCGACCAATCACAACGAACCAATGAAATGATGATAACACTCAAGCAAAACGGGTCGACAGTTAAACTTGAGCCTCACCGGTGACGGACAGTGATAAAGCTGCTGGACCTCATCGTTTCCTATGATGTAACAGTGAAACAAAACGGAGAGGATAGACGAGGACGGGAAGGGCGTGACAGCAGTAGTGTTTGCTGCCAGCGTAGGATCGTTTGGATGTGAGGGTGCGGCGTGAAGGAGCAGAAGCTGGTGGTGGTCGTTTGGAATGGTCGTTTCTGTTCGTTAATGGACCAAGCTACTGGTTAGGGGTGAGTTGACGAGCTGGTCGGAGACGGGGATGGAGGGACGACGGACGGGAAGCTTGGTGACGTGACAGTGGTCGCCAGAAGGTGACGACGAGAGGGGTCGTTCGGTTAATGACGCTGGTCATTTGGACAGGGACAACATCGAATGAGAGAGCTGAAGTTGTGCGTGTGTGTGTTTATGTGCGTGTGTTTATCGGCAGATTGGTTTTGTTTTCGGATGAGGGGAATGACTGGTTAGTGTTGCTGAAGCATAGGTCGTTAGTGGAGCTGGTGTTGGTTGTCACTGAAGAAGAAGAACAGAACGGGTAGGGGTCTCCCTGGTTCGTCGTTGTTGAAGACCTGAAGAAGAAGCCAATCTCCTCCTCTCTCTATTCTTTTTCTTCTCTTTTAAATTGTCTTCTTTTTCTTTTCTTTTAATTCCCCCCCAGTCCCCCTTCACGTGTAATCCCCTCTCCCTTTTCATTTTAAAACCCTCCCGTCCCCACAGTGTCCCCCCTCCAATCCCTTTTTTAAATTGTCTCCCATACTCAATAGTAGTGGTGCCCCCCTTATTTTATTGTATTTCAAATATTCCAACAAAATGATGGGTCTTCTCATGTGGGGTTGGGTACCCAATAGTGATGGGTCTTCCTCGTATTCTGTCCGTGTCCCCCATGTGTGTCCCCCACGTGTGGTGGGCTCGGATTATTATGGGCTATGTCCGAAAATTATAAAACCGGGTAGTTTGAACCCGAATATTATTCTTCGCCCGGAACCGAGAATGAGAACACGGTGTTATTAATTAATCACTACGTAAGCAAAATAACTATAAGACTAATAATTAAAACAAAGTTATTTTTTATATTTCAAGATTAAAGTTACCACGAAATACTAATTATATTACTTTTTGTAATTTTCGTTTTTTAATAAAAAGGTAAAATATAAAGTACTATTTTTGTATTTTTCAAATTTAAAAATGATTACGAAACCTTAATAAAACTATATTTTTTGTTATTTTTTATCTTAAGGTAGAAATAAAGTAAAAGAGTCAAAATTAGCTAAAATAGCTATATTATGCCTAAACTAAATATTTTATGCTAAAAATATATAAAAAAAATCTCGGGGAGGGTCAAAAATCACGTGTTTACAGTCATCATTACTAATCTTATCCTTTCTAGTGTGCACACACATCCACCTCAACATCCTCATTTCAACTACTTTTATCTTTTGGATATGTGAGTTCTTAACAGGCCAAATATAATAATATTGTAAAAACATATTAAGTAAATGTACAAAGAATTATATTACTATTAGGGGTCGTTTGGTATGAGGTGTAAATGATATAACATAGGTATAAAAAATTAATACCACCTTAATATTTTGTTTGGTAAGCAAAATTGGTATCCAAACCAAACGACCCTTAGTCAAAATGGTAGTAGTACTTTGACCTACAACTATCCCAAGCATGAAATATATTTATAAAATGCCCCTCCACTTAGGCTCAAAATATACGAGAGCTCAGGTGAATGGTAATTTCAGTATTTCAGATAACGTGGAATTTTCCTCCAATGAACGAGTTACGAATTTATGTAGAGTAATAAAAGCACAAACGCCAAATACACACACACAGAGTGCATCAGGGAGATATATAAAATCCAATGCCACTTCACTACTTATTCTTTCCTCTTTCCTCTCTAAAATCTTTCTGTCTCTGCAAATTAAACCCTCTTTCGCTCTCTCTAATGGCTATAATCTCTCTATCACTCCATCACTTCAATTTCTCTCTCTAAAATTCCTCGCTCCCTCTCTCTAGGGTTTCAACTTTCAACATACCTTCTTTGTCCATCTTTAATGTGAATTTTCTACTCTAATCATACTTTTTACTGTTGACGAAAAACTTTTACTTTCCTTTTTCTTTTTTCGCACACTTGTTTGTAAGTTTAGGGATTATATGTAGTGGTTGTTTGTAAGTTTGGTGAACTCCGATGTCGTCGTCCGCTGCGCCGTCGTCGGCCACGAAGGTTTGCTTCAACACCAACTGCAACCAATTTGTTGAACAGCTGAAGAAAGGTTGGCGCCGTCGCACCGGCGAGTTCGCTGACCTTTGTGATCGTTGCGCGTAAGCTTTTCTCCTTTCTTTAACCTTTTTCGAATTTTGAATTTTGAATTTTTTGACGCTTTTTTTTTGTAGCATTATTTCAAAAGACAAATTATTGAGTAACTGAATTGACAAGTCTAAATGAAATGATATGGTAAAATAATTATATCTTTAGTTATTATTTACAAAGATTTGTTTTTTCTTCTTGTTTCCGAGTATTATATCGTTAGGCTTACTTTAGATTTACGCTATGTTTGTATCATTATAAACAAAGGAGCACAATAATTAGAATTGAGTTAAAAGCAAATTAGGAGAAAAATAACACCTCTAACGTTGGAGGTAGAAGTTCTGGAAAAAAATAAAGGTAAAAGGTAAAATAGAATTGTGGAGTGATAAGTTAGGCCATAATTGAGAAAAAAATTAGGAAATAATCCCACCACACTCAAATCGGCCCTTTAAAAAAAAGGGACTTTTCATTGTTCTGCAATAATGGATTTAACAATCAATACAATCAATTATAATGAAACAATCAAAACAAATATTTTTTTGTGATAACAATACAGTACGATTCGATGAGGAACAACCATCCAACAAGCTGTTAAAGTTTAGCTTAATTTAGCTAATGTTACTTGGTCTGCACTGCTTTAGATCTATGATGTCTTTATTATGTTTCATGTGATACAATTATGTGGATGCCGAGCAAGGAGTGCTTTTGCTTCTGCTTGGGCTAATAGACTGAGAATATGCATTACGATTTCAAGACTTTTTCCTTTTCTTCACCGAAACATTTTAGATGGAAAACTATCCGCGTAGAAGTTGTTATTTTTATATGGATACCCCATTTATACCATTTTTGATTGCTGCATTTCTCATTCCGCCAGCCTAGCTTTTTGACCAAATTTTTTTGATAAGTTATTTATGACCAAAATTATGATTAGTTATTTCCTTATTAAAACAAAATATTTTGATAAATTATTTTTGACCAAAATTCTTTATCAACTTTATGGTTAAGCGAAATTGGAGATGTAGTAATTGTTTCTGTGTTCTATAAATAGTTGCAGAATGTGGAACGACATAGAGATACAGCAAATTACAATCCCTTTTTGCTTTGAAACATGTCTAGTACCTGACCAATGCTCGTCAGCAAATAAATTAGTTTACCTCCACTAGGAAGAATGTAATAATCTTTTCTGGGGGTGCTAAAATTTTGTTCTCTCAGTAAAAATTCAGAAAATAAATAAATTTAATGGGAATTTAATTTTTTAGGGCCATCATCATTCCATGAGTTTGTTCCTTCTTACATTCAATTTATTTAATTTATAAAAAAATATGACCCCATGGTTTTGGTCTGAACTTTGTCCTAACTAAAATCACCGTCTTGGGATTTGGAAGCATGTTTTCCTGTTAACTCAGTTTTGTGCTAAATCCCCTGAAGAGAAATGAGCTCAAATTTGTTTAATAAAGAGACATATCAAGGATTCTATTTATATCATTTGCTGTACTGTGCTATTTAGGTACTAAGCTATCCGTAACCATATGTATCTTGGCATAGAATGTGCTTACCAGGAGATAACATTATGTTTCGTAGTAATGATACCTTTATGCTTGTTGTTATACTATGACTAGCATCAAGTCGCACTTAAGGGTGTGACCTAGTGGTCAATGAATATAGAATGAACGATGACAAACCTTGGTTCAAATCCCAGCAACGGCAATAAATGCTAGGTGATGTCCTACGATTTATATAAACCTTGGTGTAGAGTTACCCCATACCTATGTTGCTAAGAGGTAGCAGGTACCCAATACATCAAGGTGGTCCATAGACCATTATTACTAAAATAACTAATCATTGAGTCTTATCCTTGGGTCACTATTGACATATTAAGGTAGATTACTTGAAAATACGAAACAAAAAATTTTTGTTTCTTGTTACTTTCAAGGTTAGATCTTATAGATGCCGTATAGGAATAGGTTAGAGATGCAGTCTGAATTGTGGTTTGGCTACGGATGTACACACTTTTGTAGCACTTTCTTAGTTTATCTTAATACAATCATTACCTTCTAAAAAGGGAGAGGTAACCATAGATAAAGTAGTCAAAGACAATGTTTATGAGAGCGCGAAGCGCAAAAACGCGACAGGGGCTCGCCTCGCTTCAAAAGCGAAGCGCACGCTTCATTGAAGTGAAGCACAATTCTTAAAATACATAGAATATATATAATAAAATATATAATAATTAATTTTATAAACTGAATGCACATTAAAAAAATCGAGTAAACTAAAATATATTCATATATATATATATATATATATATATATATATATATATATATATATATATATATATATATATATATATATATAAAATAAATTTTCTAAAATTAATCGAATAATCTGAAAATATAATAATTAATTTTATATACTGAAATATACACTAAAAAAACAAAAAAAAACTGAAAAATATAACATATATAAATAATGGAAGAAACAAGGAAAAAGGAAGAAGAAGATTCAAACCAGAGCTGGACTCCAGCGACTGGTCAGAATCAAATAAAAAAGAAAGAAGAAGGAAGAAGATGGAAAAAGAGAGAAAAAATAGGAGCATCTGGACGGGAACAAGAAGAAGAAAGAAAGAAGACAAATGAGAAGAAGAAAGGAGAAGAAGAAAATTACCTGGAAACCCTAGTTTTATCGATGAAGAAGAGAGATTGGGTCTCTATTTTGTCGAGCAATTACAGAAGTGAGCTTAGGGGTCTGTTTTGTGTAATTTACAAACAGACCCAATTTTTTTTTTTTAAAGGGCCCAGATGCGATTTTTTAACAGAAGCGATCGCTTTATCACTTCTGTTGCTTTGTCGATTTTTCCGCTGAAGCGTGCGCTTCAGAAGGTCGAGTCGCCTCTCTCTGGGAAAAGCGATGCCTTGTCGCGTCGCTTAAAGCTACAAAGAGATCGCTTTTCCAAACACTGGTAAAAGGACTTAATCCCCCAACCAACTGACCATTTATCTTTTCTTTTATGTTGTTTTCACATATGCGCTTCATAAGCATGGGACTTGAGTCATGAAAATATGGTCCTACTATGATGCCCATTTTAGGTGAGCAGTTAAATAGAGATTTGGTTAAACTTATAACCTACTTAAATGTTCAGTTCATATGTGGAAAGAAAGTTTTAAAAACTCTTCTAGTAGAAAAGGTGATAAGTAAAATTAAGTTGAATCTCAGAATTCAGTTCTCTTGCTTTTATTGGCTCCATTATGGTCATGTTTGGACCTCTTTTGAGCTTGAAATTGATCTTGTGAAAATTAGCTGTAAGATATTCGTCTGGGTACACAACAGTTTGTCAGCTTTATTCTTTTATCTCCTTTTCTGACCATAACTCAATGTTTATCAAGTGTTGACGACATGCTCAGAAAATACAAGCTAAAAAGAAGACATGCCTTAACTGTTGAGTACCTGGCTGAAACTCCTAATTGATTATTTTATGATGTAAATAGATCTTTTGGTCAATGGTATATGTTGTACATTACCTTATGCTAGTGATAGTCCATTGGACATCTCAATTTTTTATAATTTAGATTGGAGTTAATGTATATTAATGTTTGCGTAGTTCTGCTTATGATGATGGCAAGTTTTGTGAGACTTTTCACCTCAACATTTCTGGATGGAGATCTTGTGAGTCTTGTGGAAAGGTGAGTAACACATTTTCTTTTTCATTACTTGTTGCTGTTATGAAGTTCCAGCGCCGTTGGAACTTTTTTTAATCCTTATACTGGACATGGTCATGCTACACCTTTGCGTTTCATGTTTCTCCTGTTGCGAGAATTTCTTTGAGTCTTGATAGGATTTGTTTTCCTTATGCAGCAAATTCATTGTGGATGCATTGTCTCTTTCCATACATTCGTTCTGTTGGATGCTGGAGGTATTGAGTGCTTATCCTGTGCAAGGAAAAGTTTTATTTTGGTAAGAGTCGTCTATCCTCCCTTGGATCTAGTGGATGTGATGCTAGTTCTTTTTTAAATATTTATATTAAAATTTCACCAAGATGTGGCAACTTTCAGTAGTATGGTACAACAAACAACTACAAATTCAGCCCAATCGATCTAAAGGAAACAAGCACAAATCGGAAAAGGAGATACTATGACCCTTCCCTCCTGCGTCTGGTCTTATCTCAAATCTTAACTTAAACCAAAATCCAAAATTAGGATTTCCACTAACCTAGACTAAAAATAAAATCATAGTTCTGAAGCAGGGTTGATATCTCAAATCTTAACTTAACCAAAGCTAGGATTTTCTCATGGGTTAGGATACGTCCATGTGAAATCCCTACCATATAGCACAACGATCCATCTTCGACTAGCACAAAGTTTGATCTGCCTCTGTTCCTGGTTACCATTTAACTATTGACAAGATGCCAATGTGAAATCTGCATTTTTTCATCACTTTGAAGAACTCTATCCGCCGTAATGACCAAAGCATTCTTCGTGTCCAACCCGGTACAGGCTGTTGATAGAAATCACTGATGCTCTCGCTGGAACTTAATAAAGCTCTAATGACAATGTTATCCTCACAATACTGATTGTTTTCTTCCAACAACAATATGGAGCTCCTTATACCGATCAAAGAAAAAGAATATAGAGCTCCTCCTTATACTTGCCTTTCTGTCCCCAGCAAATGCTTCTGGTAAATATTTTAGTTGTTTTGGAAGTTTGAGGAAGGGGTCAAATAATTCCTTTCTCGGCCTTTTGGCTAAGATGAAGTGGTCGAAGAAAAATACAAGTATGTTGCATTAGGGTGAATTTATTTTTGGTCATTGCTGTCATTTGACCTATCCTTTCACAAGTTGGAGCTAAGCCTGATCCTCCAGATGTCACACTTTGATCTCTTAGTTGAAGTTGTTTGTGTACCTAGCATGAGCTTACTGAATTGGAATTTTTCCATCCTAGGCCTCGTGTAAGTTATACAGCTGAGCGCTAATATGCTAGCTATGGTCAAGGTAAATAGGAATGTGAGTGATGGCCCTATCTAAGCGTCTTTCCCTATGATCTTGGGGAATTCTTATCTAGACAGTTTATGCATCGGTAATTTTCTCATGTTCATGTTTTGCCCCATTGAAATTGCTTACACTGACCGGATGAACCATATCAAAGCAAAAAATGCACCCCTCCTCCTGCACAAACAAAAAATAAGAAAAGAAAAAGAATAGAAAGGAAAAAAGAAGATTGTGTATCCATATTAGATAAACTCTTAAACAAAATGTGGTGCACTTTAAAAAACTCTTATGCAGATGTAGAAACCAGCCAATGATACTGCCGACATTATGAAATGCTCTTTATTTTTACTTTATTTTATTTTATTTTTGAATATTTCCTAAGTTTAATAGTATTATTGGCTTGATTTGTGTGTATGCATAAGAGTTTTTTTGTCTTCATCACATATTGTCAATAAGTAAAATTGTTTTCTTAATTTTGGCTTCATATTCATATTTTATCAGACCCCAAATCCCGCCTGGCCTCCACCTTCACTTTTCCATCCTCTGCAGCCTGAAAGAATTAAAGACGTCACTAATTGGAATCCAATAGCTGGTTCTGGTCCTGTTCCATGGCGACAAGCACCAAGTTTATTTAATGGTTCCGCCGTTCAAAATGAGTTTCAGCCTAGGACACCCTTTCTTGATGCCACAGGCAGCATCGACAGACTTTGTCCTGGTGAGAGACCGTCTGCCTCGTCCTCCGACAACAACAGGAAGGACTCTTGTGAAAAGTTGATAAACGGAAATCTGAAGATTGGTGTACCAGGAACACTTGAAAATGGATATGCTGGTACTGATATTCACTTACCACATAGATTTTTCTTTTTAAAAAAACTGGAAATGCTCTTGGTTTACTCATATCTAAGATGTTCTACTACATTGATAATTACAGGTTTAGGCTGTTCTAATATGGAGTAACCATTGTCTTACAGGTCTTAATCATGAGGATCCCCCTAAGTCTTGTATAAGTGGTCCACCACAATTATCTTATGCAAAGAATGATCTTTCTGCTCCCAGTTTTTCTTTGACTATCGGTTCTGCTTGCAAAAATGAACCAACTGATAACAGTAAGGTGTCTGTTAATCTCCAACAACAAACCACACTTTCGACTCCTTTGGGGAAGCAGCTTGGTGGTCATGCTACAGTGGATTACACTGGAGAGACTCAAGTGCGCAATTCGAAAACCCGTGGAGATGGGAGGGGAAAGCATCATTTACTTCCTCGTTACTGGCCTCGCATAACGGATGAAGAGCTACAACAAATATCTGGAGAGTATCCTTTGTTTTTAAAGGACCTTTTGAACTAACGGAGATGTCTTAATGAAATAATTTCCTGTTGCTATATTATGCATGGTTGTACTGTATAAAATTCGTTTGGGATGCACTGCGTCTTTGCTGATTGCTAATGCATCTGATGCAATGCTCGTTTGCCCAAATTACAAGGATATGTTTATTCGCCAAGTGGCTGGGTGCAAGTCAGCCAATTGTTTACAACCTTGACAATGTTTTAGCTCAAATTCTGTAATTACTCCTTTGTTTGAAAAGATGCTAAGTGCTAGTGACGCTGGCAGGATAGGACGGTTAGTATTGCCGAAGAAATGTGCTGAGGTGAGCTCCTTTGCTCTACTTTTTTTTTTCAGATCTGTTATACAACAACAACAACAGATCTGTTATTCCTTCTGGATTGAACAAATCCAAAAAAAAAAAAAACTTGGTTATTGAAACATTAGAATATCTAAGAAAATTGCTGTGTTCAATAGGTGTTAGAAAATTCAAGTGTTCTTTCAAATGACTTCCTGTTTGGACAATATTTGGGTGAATTTAAAAAATTGAGTATTTGAAGCTGAAAAAGAGTATTTGGAAGTTAAATTTGTGTTTGGACATAAATTTCACTTAGAGAGAAGTAGAAGTTTTGTGAGCAAAAAACAACCTATATATCACTTGAAATACTCGGAGCAGTTTTTCGACTTCAGATTCTTATTTCAAGTTGAAGTTGAAATAATGAACAAAATTGAAAAACAAACATTGATTTGCAAATAATATTTCTGTATTCGCAAATAAGTGTATATCCAAATGCCTTAATGGTTGCTTTTGTTTTGTAGGAAGTGGTAGTGAAAGTAGATCTAGTGAGTTTTGTGTGTCTCTATTTCATTATTTCTGTTCATGGTACATAGCTTTTGATATTGTCTCCTAGTACCAATTCTTTGCTGAAGTTCTCGCTTTCTCCATTCGTAAGCTGGTTGAGAAAAAAAATTCACTGATCAAATTCGTTGAGGATTATTGTGTAATTGGTTAATCTATACATATTTTCTCCCTTTTAACTGAAAGGTATCACATTCTTTTCCTGTTCTGACAAAGTTTTACTTTGATGAAGGCCTATTTTCCACCAATTTCTAATCCAGAAGGGCTGCCTCTCAAGGTGCAAGATCTGAAAGGGAAGGAATGGATGTTTCAGTTCAGATTTTGGCCTAATAATAACAGTCGTATGTATGTCTTGGAAGGGGTGACACCTTGTATACAATCGATGCAATTGCAAGCAGGTGACATAGGTAATTTCATCTGTTCTACAACTAATTATTTTCTAGTTTATCTTCCTTGATGGATCTGGTGGGGAAGGTGAGAAAGATTGAAAGAGAGATTTTTGTCGTTAGAGCATAGTGGCTTATTTGATATTTTGATTGTTTGGGTAGCTAACTATTGAACTGCCATTCTTGGCTTGCGATATCAATAGGAAATTGTCTGTAGGCCTTAAATTCGTTTACTTTTCTTAATTTCTGTCCGTGTGTTAGAGGCATATTGCTGACTGACTATGTTTTTTCCATCAGTAACATTCAGTAGGATAGAGCCAGAAGGAAAGTTGGTCATGGGGTGCAGAAAGGCCTCAACTACTCTAACAGCAGATCAGGTTTGCCAATTCCTAATTAGTAGCTTCTTCGCCTCCTTGTAGTGTACTGTCTTAATTTGCAAGCTCTGAGATTATCAGGAAGCAAAAGTTAAGACCTTTACGCTGAAAATATTAAACCTTGGCTAACAAGAAAAGCATGTCAGAATAGGGATAATAAACCATATGGATCCTTTCTGCAATTTCTTTCTGATTCACTTTTATGTGTCTCAGACTCTCAGTTAGTCATGGTGCTCATCGGGTATAGGTTCCAAGACACTCATGTCTCTTTTGGAAAGCTGTCGAATTCAGACCTCAATTTGTTCTTACTTGGCCTTCTATTAACAGGGAAGTGAAGCTTGCAGTAACAGTAACGGTGTTGTTACAAATGGGAATGTCAATACTAAAAGTACCAAGTTCTCTGAAGAAGTTCTGGCAAATTCTACTAAAAAAGGCTTTTCATCAACCACTCATGTTGCTCCAGCAGATTCAACAATTGCCTGGGCTGAAACTAAAATGTCCGATGATATGGCTATGGAATTTTTAGGAAACAATCGTTCTATTCGTTGTAAGAGGAAGAGTAGCACCCTGGGTTCAAAAAGCAAACGCTTGAGGATTGACAATGAGGACTTAGTAGAGCTGAAGATCACAGTGGTGCAAGCCCAAGGGTTGATGCGTCCTCCTTCAAGTGATGCTCCTGCAGTAATCGTGATAGAAGGCTGTGAGTTTGAAGAATACGAGGTACCATGTTTTTTATCAGTTTTTTGTCTACCAATTCTTGCTGGTTATAGATCTGAAGTTCTAAGTTGCTATATGCTTTTGCATATAACTAGGATAGATGATCAGTTTTCTTTGTTATGCATGCTTTATGGTGTTTGTTAGCAAACTCTTGATTTATTGAACTGGTTCGGAGTACAATGAATGATGCTGGACCTGTGAAGGATGTACTGCATATCTGAGCAATATTGCGTTCCTAGCCCCTTGTGTGGTACTGTTGAAGGAGAGAAATTGGAGAGGTTTTGTGGGGTTGGAAATGACTCTCTACATCTGAGAAATAGCCTCTTGTTCTTTGTTAACTTTAGTGCACCCATTAAGTCTTTGTTTGTATAGAAGATTGTGTCTCTTTTGTTGAGAACCATATTCTATGTATGCTCTCTACTTTGTGGTATGTTGCTAGATGTGGGAGTTTACCAACATTGATAAAATCACCTACCTTATCCAAAAAATTGGGGGTAAACCGGTAAAGGCCACTATGTAGTCCAATATACTTCATCTTCCATAGCACCACAATTTAAAAGCACGAGGGGCACTACTTGATGGATATACTTAGTTTTGAAAGTTACACACATATAGCATAATAAACATTGTGTGCTGGAAACCTTATATGCTGGATCCCCCTCTGCTTCTGTTCTCATTGGACTTTGAAATCTGCATTGCTTCTAAATCATTATGTCAAGGCAATGCTGCTTTCAATTGAGTACTATCAGTATATTTACTGTGTGAGCTTTCCGGAGCCCCACTTCTCTGGATGGCCCATCTAAAACTGGCTTGTGTGAGGACTTTGAGGAGGACTCCTACTTCAGAAAAAGAAAGAAAGAAGGAACACAAGGTATGCAGACACTTATTATGTCACCAAAACAAGATGGGATCTAGTGATGACATACTTCTTACTATGCAATGAGTTATGTTTTCAAATAATGAAATTATTTGCTTAGTTGAAGTTTCGGTTGAGTAATATTCTTCAATGCTTATTTTACTCATTTCTTTCTGAGAGGTTATTGTTGGCAATTTCTTTTCAGTGGTTGTAAAAACTCAGCAATTATTTTGTAGCTAATACTGAATCATGTAATATGTGTCCAATCTTCCCTCCACTTGTCAGTTCGTGTTGGTAGTCCTTGTAATATTTGTTACTGATATTTCTCCCGTCCTATTTATCCTTGACTTGTTCGTCTTAGCAGGATTCACCAATTATTGGCAGGCCTGCAATCCCTTCTGTGGATCATTTGGGGTAACCTGCTAAACTCTGACTATTAGTTGTATATGCAACTAGCTCTGCGTGCTATGTGTCAAATTGCATTGAATTAATGCTGATGCTTTATTCATCCCATCCAGTGAAAAAATACAATGGCTACAATGTGAGGACTGTTTCAAGTGGCGAAAAGTTCCTGACAGTGCTCTCCTTCCATCAAGATGGACTTGTTCAGAAAACTCATGGGACTCCGAGAGGTATGATGGAAATTCTTTATTATATCTAAAATATGCACTTAAATGACAATAGAATATATGAAGGAAATACCCAGCACATGATTTTGTGAGTGTAAACGCTGAAGAGGATTGCATTAAGCAATCGCGGGAACTCCACAACCTCTAGCTCCAGAAATCAGCTTGTCATAAAAAGAAAACGTTCTGTAATGGCGAATCATAGGGATGTCAGAGGTTCTTCCAAAACCGACGGAACTGATAAATTTATATGTAAAGAATATATTATATAATATTAAGTTTAAAAAATTCTTGGACCTTGAGATGGATTTAGATGAAAACAGCTACAGGTAAAACTCAATCCTACGCTGCTACTATCGAAACTAAATTGATCTTTCATCAACAAACTACTAGGGATGTGCATTCGATTTATTGATTCGATTTTGACCCTTATCGATTATCGATTTGTATATGCTTATCGTTATCGTTTCAATAAGGTTTCGATTTTTTCGATTTCGATTTATCGATTTTTGGGGCTTATCGATTTGGTTATCGATTACACCAATAAGAAAATTTGCGGGATTCCATGGAAAGTATATCGCTATAAACATGCCTAATTAATATGGACAAAAAGAAGTTAAAATAAGACGAACACGGTTTATAACATAGATATTGTGTCAACAAGCACATGCAACGAAACTAAAGTAAGAGATTATATGTATGCCACCTACACTCCAACGATATAAAATCATTCCCCCTTATCGGTATAAAAATTGTCTTTTTAGTATATCTTATCGGTTTATCGATAAATCGATAACCGAAGAGGACAAAATCGAAATCGATAAACCGATATTGAAAATCCGATAACAAATAATCGATTCGAATGCACACCCCTACAAACTACCAAGGAATATTTTTTCGTTTTTTTCCTTCCCCTTTATATCTTTTGCATTATTTGGGTCAAATCTCAATTCTATTTTTTCAAAAATTTTTTCTGATGCTACCTGTTAGTTATTTAGGCTTTATGTCTTTTGAGTTTCAAATTTTCGGTTAGCAATTCATCAAATGCTATGTTGCGCGGACTCTCCAAAATGCTGCCGAACCCGTGTCGGATCCTCCAAAATTACACTACTTTTGGAGGATCCAACACGCATCCAGCGTCTTTTTCGGAGTGTCAGAGCAACATAGATCAATTGTCCTGTAAGATAGAACAGTATTTGTTGTTGGTTTGGGAGTGCACAACCTGCAGTAATGCAACCTCCATGTAAATCAAAATCACGCTTGAGCATTGCATGATACAAACTCTTTCAATTAAAATTGGACCCGACGAACATGTATATAATACTATTACCCTATATTTTATGTTTTTTGTTTTATATTGGAAGAGATTTCTTCCTTACTCTATATTTTATGTGTTGTATTTTTTTTTTGTAACAGTGGGATCCTCCCGAATCCCTCTTAAAATAATTGGCGTATGCCACTATTTGCGGCTAATCCCTCTTAAAATAATTGGCGTATGCCATTATTTTTATTTTCAAATAATTTTAGAACTTCAACTTAAAATTACTCCCCAATTTGAATTGGTAATTTACTATTTTTTAATTTTGTTTTTATATTAAAATTATTTTAAAACTCCAACTTGAACTACACCCGGGTTTGAATGGGTAGTTTTTCTTCTTTTTTTTTTTCATTTTTTGTAGTTTTTTTTAAAGTAATTTAAAAGCTGCAACTTGAAACTACTCCCATCCAATTTGAACGGGTAGTTATTTTTTTTTATATATTTATATTTTTGTTTTTTTATTATAGTTAATTATAAGATATCTATTTTTATTTTAAAACTCCAACTTGAAACTACTCCCCGATTTGAATGGGTAGTTTTTCTTCTCTTTTTCTATATATATATATATATATATATATATATATATATATACATATATATATATATATATATATATATATATATATATATATATATATATATATATATATATATATATATATAATTTTTTGTTTTTTAGACATTTAAATTCAAAAAGAATAACCAATAGCTAATAATTAACTAAATAACTAATTTAATAACTAACTATGCCATGTGGCTTTTTCTGAAGCTGCCACTTGGCTTAAGAGTGCTTTTTCCTCTCCTTTTAATAGTATATGAATTTTTTATTTTTTATTGATTTTTTTTCTTTTTTATTTTAAAGTAATTTTAAAATTCCAACTTGAAACTATTCTCACCCAATTTGAAAGGGTAGTTATTTCTTTATATATATTTATATTTTTAATTTTTATATAGTTTTTTATTATAATTAATTAATTATAAGATATCTATATTTATTAATGTAAATAAAGTAACCAATATATATATAGTTTTTTATTTCTTTAATTTTTATTTTTATTTTTTAGATATATTTATATATATATGATAGTTTTTTATTTCTTTAATTTTTTTTGTTTTTTAGATATATTTAAATTCAAAAAGAATAACCAATAACTAATTATTAACTAAATAACTAATTTAATAACTAACTATGCCACGTGGCTTTTTCTGAAGCTGCCACTTGGTTTAAGGAGAGGACTTTTTCCTCTCCTTTTAATAATATATAGATATAGATATTAAAAAAAACCTGCTATTATCTTATAACAAATGAGACATCCTAATAACAACGTGACTCTTATGCGATGTTTTAATATTAAATTACTGAAAGTTAACTGATCCTTACCTATATCATATAGAAATCGAGATGATTATGACGATTTCGAAAAGTCTAATTTTGGTTATATACAATTGACAACAACAACAACAACCCAGTATAATCCCACTTAGTGGGGTCTGGAGAGGATAGTGTGACCTTACCCCTGCCCTGGGGTAGAGAGGCTGTTTCCATTGACACCCCTGGTGAATCACTCGTGATCAAATGGACTTCAAATGGTAGGTATTGAAAATCATTGAATATATTGTCATCTGGACAAAAAATTGATCCTTTCTCTGAAGGCAACATTGCTATCTGGAATTCGCCATTGATGAGGTTTTCTATGTTTGGTTGGTCTCCTCTCTTCTTTCAGCAGTTTGTCCGTTTAATCAATTCTATAGCATTTTTCTCATGTCACCTCCGGTTTTCTGTTCTTAAAAAAAAGTTGACTTTGAACCAACCTTCATAATATGTTCTTGGCACCTTTGCTAGAATTTTGCAACTGAGTGTCCTGCATTATATGAGTTTTGATCATTTAAGAACTTCCCAGTTTTCCATGTTCTGTAATTGTTGTTCTGCTAATGGCTTCTGGCTTTCTTTTGCATGAACGTAGATATCAACTAACGTCGGTTCATTTCCAAAAATAGTTTAGTCAATACCCGAATTTCATTCAAGTTCTCAATTGCAATTAAGTTTTGGCTTACGATTTTTCTGCTTTTTAGGTCTGCGTGCTCGGCAGATCAAGAATTAACAGCAGATCATCTGAGAGATCTACTGCCTCGTATTAATAAAGGCGAGTGTTTTGGTCCCTGTAGGTCATAAATTTCTACACTAGTGAGCCAATACTTTCTGTCTTTGCCTCATCTTGATCAATCATTTTGGGGGCCCTTCAGGTTTGTTGAAATTACATGATCTTTGTGCAGCTGCCAAGAAAATGAAGGCTTCTAAACAGGAAACAGGCGTTGAGGCTCTTGATGGGCTTGATGCGCTTGCTAATCTCGCTATTCTAGACGAGGGAGAGACTCTTCCAGCATCATCACAAGCCACGACAAAGCACCCACGTCATAGACCTGGGTGTACCTGCATTGTCTGCATTCAGCCCCCAAGTGGAAAAGGTCCTAAGCACAAGCAATCATGTGATTGTATCGTCTGTAAATCAGTAAAGCGTCGTTTCAAAACATTGATGCTGAAGCGTGAAAAAAAGTTATCAGAGAAAGAAGCAGAAGCTGCTTGTCAAAAATTGCAGCCGCAATTGGCTGGACAACTGCTTGATGCTGGTGACATTCAAGAATCTAATGATGACACAGGGCATTTTAGCCCACAGCGGGGAGAGCTGAACAATGAGGGTTATGCAGATGATCCCAATTACCATAATGAGAAACAATCTTATGATTTGCCATTTAAAGGTGAAATTGACCTGAATGCTAAGCCAGAGAGAGATGATGAGCTTTCACCAGGCTCTGATTCTGGTAGCATAATGCGCATACTCCAAGTTGCTGCAGAGCAATATGTCAGGCATTGTGGGAATGGAGGTTTCACGGGTAATCATGAAAATGGAGATGGTGCTGGAGAGACAAATCCGAATAATTGTGTTATTGTTGGTGGTACTAATCAAACAGATGTAGACCAGAATAGGCCTTTATCTGTAGGCACGACTGCATCTTTGGCACCTAATGACCAGTAATACTCCTCCTTCCGGCACCTAATATTAGCTTGTGCTATATAAGAAATCAGAGGTGCTCTTGCAGCATAGTGTTAACATGTATATTTAGGCTTTACAGGTATCATGCATTTCCAGAGATGTACATAGGTAGGTGTATTAAGTGATGCAACCTCTCCGCACAGGTTACTTTTTTTAATGCGTGCGAGGTGCCTTGCATATTATTATAAATGGCCGGAAGGGTTTTGGAGTGTTCAATCTTTGTGTGAAAGAGCTTGTTTATTTTTTATTTTTTGGTGCCTCTGGAAATGTCACAAGCTTGGGATAGAAAGGGTATTTGAATCATGGACTTTGCGCTTGGTGAGTTGCTTAATGCCAACAAGGCCCCGAGTTATTTTGGTTTCCCTTCCATCTTGAGAACAGGGATTCATTCTACTATGTCTATGACTGTAGGCTTATTAGGCCTGATATGGATTCGAGGATTTGGAGTTGCCTAAAGCATGTGTGCGCAACTTTGAACTTTGGTTTGCTATGGGCGAAGGCATGGTTCCGTGAAAGGTTACAGGAAAATTGATGCTAAAAACGAGTTTTGAAAACCAGAGGGATTAACTGTAGAATGATTAGAGCCTTATTGTTCGTTGGAGAAGATCGATTTTACTTGAGACCTCCTGGTTTTTGGTTCAGCCAACTATGAGGATCCCGTATCCAACAACCCAACTTCCATAAAGGGAATCAAAGCACCTTGACTAGGTTGGAGCCATAAACGTTAACCTTATTTCTTATTATTACAAACACTTTGTTCGTGTTTGATTGCAAAGAGCGGAGCCAAAATGATTGGGTAAATTAGAGGGCTAATTTGAAGAATGGACTCTAAGGCGCTGAGGGTATTGTTGTTTGAGTATCAGGCTCTTTTTAAAAAAATTGGCATGCATTGTAAAAGTAAAAATTAAGAAAGAAAATTTTCAAATAGGGGATATCCTCCAATGTTTAAAAAGTATGTGAATTAGAGAAAGAATAGGGGGGGGGGGGGGTGTCTCCTTGCAATATCATGTCAATATGGATATGGCATTCAATACATCTAAAAATAACTAAATAACTAAATGAGACGATTATAACACTCGCATCCAAGGCTGTGACCTATAACGGTCAGTGAAGTGGTTGAAAACCTTGGAGATTTAGGTGTAAATTTTAGATCTCTTCACATATGACCGAAAAATTATGCGAACACCAGAAAAAAGAAATTAAAAAATAAAAAGTGAGAGGGAGAGAGAATGAAGTATTGACGAGATTTCCAGTACATAATCAAACCCCCACCCCCACAACTAACTCAAGTGTTTTCTATGCATGAGCATAATTTAAGTGGGAACACCATATAGTGGGTGTGAGTGTAGATTTTTGTAGGAAGAATCATTCAGATAATCGATGCTTATAGGAGTGGATTCAATTTATTTAAATCAGTAAATACAAAGCATCATTCAGAAGTGAAAGCCAAGAAGCAACAACGTAAGCATAAGCGTTCAAGTAACTTATTGTATTAGTGCTAATGTAATTTTTATTAAATCTCTCTGGAAAATTGTCATTTATTGAAAAGGAAAATTTGACTTTGTAGTGCTGGTTACAGAATTTGACACCCTTTCGGTTCGATCCTCAGAATATACCACAAGCACAAAAGCACAAGGTAACTGAGCTACAACTTGTGTCTAATAACGTGATTTTACTTCAAAAATATAATTCTGACAATCGAGAGTAAAATATGAAATTCTACTCTTAAATATTCACTATATATATATCTGATGTAACGTGAGTTTTTTTTTTTTTTTTGGAAAATTAGACCCAAAAGATTGAGACAATTGCAAGTTGGAAAGTCTAAGTTAATCCAAATTCACCGACTGTTGGTTAACTCCCAAACAACTATGTTAGTTGTACCACATTTTGGTCACTGAAACATATGTGACTCAAGCTTCCAAAACATTCATTTGCACCAATAATCAAAGAGGATAAAATGACAGGACTGTGGTGGAATCGTCTGGATCTTTCTAGTTAACCAGAAGTTATAGATTCCATCTTTGGAAATAAAATGTAGGAAATGTAATCCAACTATATTCAAAGTACAAAATTATTCTTTTAAATGATAGTGAAAACGCGAGTTTTACATTTTATTATTTTTTTCCCATATAAGAGAATAAATTTTTATATCAAGCATATCCTTAGGAGTAATGAATTGTCGTTCTTAAATGAACAAAACCTCAATTTTCGAAATAGAAATTACATATTTTTAAAACTTGTTACAGCAAAAAATTTAGAAAATAATTGCAAAATATCAAATGGGAAATGAAACATGTAGTATTAACATTATGGTACCAAAGATGATTTCTAAAGATCGTGTCAAGATGTTCGGCAAATTAAAGAACTGAATTTACGAAAAAAAAGCTTTAACAAATGAATTTAACCTGAATATGTTACAAGAACGGAAGTACTATATTAACCGAGCTACAACTTTGTGTGTCTAATAAAGTGATGTGATTTTAGCTCAAAATGAATTATTATGACAATCGAGAATAAAATATGAATTATCGTATTCTTGCATACATATATAAAATCTATTTTATCTGATGTAACGGGAGTTTGGTTTTATATGAGAGTTCCTTTTCTTGCGGGAAAATTTGACCCAAAGGATCAGATGGAGATAATTTGCAAGTTGAAAAATCTAAGGTTAATCCAAATCCACCGACATTTTGTGAACACCTAAACAACATCGTTAGTTGTAAGTTATTACACCTTTTGGTGCCTTTTGCTCAAACATATGTGTCTCAGCTCTGAAGCTTCCAAAACGCCCATTGGCTCCAATAACTTAAAAGAAGAAAAAAAAATATAGCTTTTCTAATTTAACTTTTATGCATTGAGGTATAAGAATGGAAGTCTTAGAGTAACAATAAAATTATTTATGATAGTTACTGAGTTCAAACCGTAAAAGTAATCGTGCAAAGAAAACACCACTTGAAGATGCTGAAAATAGCACAAAATTTAAAGAAACCTACAAATGACAAAACTATAAAAAAAGAAAAAAAAAACTCCTATTAGCTGCTACGAGGTTTCCAAGATGCACCGCAAGTCAGATATGAAACAACTCTTAACAAAATTTAATTAAAGGCAAAGGGTCATTTTGTATGGGGTCGAATTTGACTGATCAAGTCTCTAAGCAAGCACGACCAACTGTACATACGCGAGTCCGGTTAAAAGGACGGCTTAGGGATAATACGGGGGACAACTTTATAACCACGTCGGCCCTTCTATAGCGTATATTTATTTTTGTCTTTTAAATATTTAAAGAAAGATTCTTCGCTATATAAAGGGAATCTGAGCTGTGTAAAAAGGGGGATTCATTATTGATAATACAAGATATCTCTAACATTGTCTCTGTCACTCTTCTCTGTCTAAAAACTGCATCTTTTATCTCTCGAAAATTATCATCCTCTCCCTCTCCCCTTAATTTATATTACCGCTGCTCAGATCAATTACAAAGATTATCCTAGGGTTCATTATCTTTGACTACGATTTACCCCTTCATCTATATTGATTGATTTGCTCGAAAAGTATTCAATAACTTTTGAGTCGAATAATTTGGCGCCGTCTGTGGGAAATTCGATAATCGAAATCATAGTTAACATCTCGGATATCAAGAACAACAATCACTATCCTTCAAACTCCGTAGAAATAACAAATGGCACATAAAGAATCAAGGCTGAAGATGATAGTAGATGTCTCAACCAACCTCATAGGCTCCCTCAAAGAGGCCGGCAGAGAAAATGTTGCGAACGTAACACCAAGTAGTGTTCCGGAGGAGGAGATTTCACCCTCTTCACTCGAAAATCTAACGATCTTGCATGAAAGAGGGGTTTCAACGTCCGCAGCAAAGGAAACACCCCCAGTAGTAAAAAAAAACTACTAAGGAATGGTTGATGAAAACTCTAAGCGGTATGCTCGAGAAACTATGAAAGGAAAATCTTAAAGACTCATCAACGGTGGAAATCGCGGCTGCTGCCGGTGAACCAAGTATCATACGGACAAGCAACGCCCACACCCATATCGAAGCAAGCGATAATGCAATCGCAACCATTCTTAAGAAAATGGAAGAAATGGAGAACGAGAATAAATCGCTTCGCGATCAAATAAAGGAGCACCAGGAATGGTAGACAAAATACCTAGTGCCCCTAAGCTACTGCCAAAATGTGACGTGGGAAGGTTCATCGAGCAACTGTATAGTGAGGAAGCTGCTCCTCACCCGATTCCTAAAACCTTCAAGATGCCCCCATACTTGAGAATATATGACGGGACCAAAGATCTGGAAGATCATCTGATCCATTATGTAACCGCTGACAAAGGCAACGACTTATCAAAAGAACAGGTGTCGTCCGTGTTGCTGAAAAAGTTTGGTGAAACTTTGACAGGAGGAGCGCTAACATGGTACTCTCAGCTAAAGGTGTATTCTGGGCCGGTCCCGGGCCTAAACGGGCCTGGCGGGCCGGTCCAGACGGTCCCGGTCCCAAAACGGTCTTTTTTGGCGGTCTCGGGCCTGGCGGTCCCGGTCTTCGTGGGCTTGGTGGGTAAGACCGGCCCGTGACGGGCCTAAGCCCACATGGTCCCGGGCCTGGCGGTCCGGGCCTGGCGGGCTTCGTGGGCTTTTAATAAAAAAAAATTTATTTAATAAGTATATATATGTTAACTATATATATGTTAAGTGTATATATATATATATATATATATATATATATATATATATATATATGTTAAGTATATATATGTTTAGTATATATATATATATATATATATATATATATATATATATATATATATATATGGTAAGTATATAAATGTTAAGTATTTATATATGTTAAATTTATATATGTTAAGTATATATATATATATTAAGTTTATATAAGTTAAGTATATAAGTTAAGTTATATATATATATATATATATATATGTATAAGTACTTATATTAAGTATATATATAAGTTAAGTTATATATATAAGTTAAGTTATATATATAAGTTAAGTTATATATATATGGTAAGTATGTATATAAGTTAAGTATATATATATGTTAAGTTTATATGTTATGTATATATATAATATATATTATGTATATATATTATATGTATATGTATGAAATAGATATATATTATGTATTAAGAGATAAATCAAAAACTTGTGTAATAATTTTTATTACTAAAAATGACATATCTTTATTAATCTTCTCTCCCCAATGGAATGAGCACAACAAGGTACTAATACCACCATTAAAAGGAAAAAAACTAAATAAGATGTGCCAAAGTACAATTTACAACACAATCTACATATCTCTAACAAATCTCATAAATCCTTCAAGATTTGGAGGAGGTTCCGTTGGCGGTGGTGGAAAAGAAGCTTGTTCATCACCACTTCCAGGCGAAGCAGCATCCTCTGCAAGTTCAGCTATCATTTCTTCGTAAGCTTCATCCACATCCGGTTGTGATTCTGCAAGTCCAAAGTTTCTTCTTTCCGAGTGGATCCAATCTCTAAATAGCACCGACTTCTCCAAGCTCTCCCTCATAGATGCTCTATGATCTCCTATTTGAAGTCTTGCTTGACTGAAGGCGCTCTCTGATGCAACTGTTGAAGCTTGAATAGATAATATATCGCGAGCCATCCTTGCAAGAACAGGAAAATATTTTTCCCGTAACTTCCACCATTCCAAAAGCTCAAAACTCCCGTCTGGATTCTCCTTCTCTAGTCCCTGCGACAAATAAACTTGAAGCTCATTTAGATGGGAAGATTCGTCAAAATTATCTCCTTGAGAACCCCTAAACTCCATCCAAGATTTAAGTGCCTTCAAGCCCGCGGCTTTTTTGGACGACTGTGAAGTAGACGAAGTAGGGGTTGGAACAATTGGCCTAGAATTTTGTAAGGCTTGTTGGTATGCATTATAAATTATTTGAGTATTAATTTTAATTGATGCTTTTGCATCTGCAAGAGTAGCACGTTCTTCTACTGTAAGATCTAAAGCGTTATAAATATTTGTATACCAAAAATGAGGACCTCCTAATTTCATTGTAGGGTTTAAAATTGTTGATACACCATAAATAGGAGGGATAGGGAAAAAATATTTTTTAAATTTTTCTTTCATTGCATTTATAGCAAGTTCATAAATAGGCCCACCCTCGTTATAATCCACAAATAATGCACATAATGCTGCAATATAAACTAAACAATTAGAAATAGTTGGATAATATTGTCCGGAAAATACATTTGTAGCACTGTAAAAATGTTCTAAAAAATCTATAAGAGTTAGGTAGTCACAATCATTATTACTTCTACCAATAATGCATTTTTGCATTTTTTGCATTATCCACTCCTCGTCAATCCAGTGACTAGTAACAGTTAGGTAGTCATAATCATTATTACTTCTACCAATATCGGTGGTAATAGAAATTCTATTAGTTATATGACTAAATAAATACCGCAAATATTGTTCGTATTCATGTTTAAATTTATATATATCGGCCTTAACCGTTGCACGAGGCCAACCTTTATAAGTAGGATTAAAAACTTTTCTAATATAATGCACAAAATTAGGATTAGAAGGAAAAGTATACGGTAAACACATAACGGTAACCATCTTTGCTAATTCTTCCCTATCTTTATTTGGATCGTAATATAATATACCTCCGGTGACAGTATTTATTCCAGGTTGAACTAGATTAGAACCTGTACTAACGTTACCCGCTTTTTCTACACTTGTCCCCTCTAGCTGTGCTTTTAATCTGTTATATTTAGCTTTTTCAGTAGGGTGTGTTTGTATGTGTCTAGTCAAAGTACCCGTGCCACTCTTCGTATATTGATGAACCAACAATTTATTACAATTTTTACATTGAGCCTTATTTTGATCTCTTAGTTGAGTAAAAAATTGCCAAACTAATGAGGTTTCTTGGCGTTTAGAAGGTTGTCTATTAAAAGTCGGTGTTTGTACATGTGGGTGTTGTGGTTCAGTTGGGTTATTAGACGGACTAGTAAGTGTGTCATCTAAATCCTCTTGGGTTTCATCTACATCCTGTTGAGTTTCATCAAAATCCTCTTGGGTTTCATCAAAATCCAATTGCCTACGAAGTTGTATATTAGGATAAAGAGCAGTCATAATTTCATTATCTAGTTGATCTTCTCGTGAAATATTATGACAAAATTCAGTATCGCTAAATTGAAAACAGGGGATTATCACTATCAAGAATAATTGGACCACTAGGACGGGTAGGTCGGGGAACCGGGGGGGAAGGTTAGTTGGTTGACGACTACTTTCACCCATTTTAGCTTTTCCCTTAGCACTAAATATTTTTTTCAATGAAAATGCCATTTTAATTATATTTATGCAAACAAAATAACACAAAATATATTCTTAAAAATTAAGAGTTGGAACGACTTTATCGAATTGACGAACAACTTCTTCAAAATTGAAAATTGCAAATTGTTGAAGACTTGAAGACTTGAATACTTCAATTCACCAACTTCACAAAATTTCACAAATTTGGAATAATAATATAAGCAATTGAGAGAGATTGAGAGAGATTAAGATAAATTGATGAATTGGTGAGTTAAAATGAAATAATGGAGGGGGGGGGGTATTTATAGTTGAGAATTGGGAAAAAGTGTAATTATATAAAGTTTGGGGTTATATTAAAGTTTGGGGACCATTTGGCTAAATTTTAAAGCCAAAAACGGCTATTTTTGACCTCCAACGGCTAGTTTTTAAATCTGGCCGTTGGGCCATTTTTAAAAAAAAAAAATTTTTTTTAAAATATTACCGTTGGGACCGGTTGGGGCCCGCCAGGCCCGCGAAGACCGGCCCATGACCGCTACCCGGTCCCGGTCTTGGCGGTCCCGGTCTCGCGGTCCTAAACGTAAGGACCGGCCCATCACGAGCTTTAGCCCCCCTGAAGACCGGCTCGGCAGGACCGGCCCACCAGGACCGTTGGGACCGCCAGGCCCGCGGTCCCGGTCCTGAACCGGCCCACATTACACCCTTACTCTCAACCGTGCCAGCTACTATTAGCCCACCATGAAGAAAAAGGCAGCGAATTATGTTCGAAGATGTGAACAGTGCCAAAAGTACACCCCCATGATACACCACGCGGGGGAACTCCTCCATTCAGTCACCTCGCCGTGGCCATTCATAAAATGAGGGATGGATATATTCGGCCCCTTCCGGCGGGACGGGGAAAGATACGCTCTCTGTTAGTTTTAACTGATTAATTTTTTAAATGGGTGGAAGAAGGTGTGTACGTGCAAATACGCGAGCAAGATGTCATCTCTTTCATAGGAAAAAATATCATATGCCGTTTCAGCATTCCCAAAGAAATCAGCTGCGACAATGGGCCCCAGTTCATCGGTAGAAAAATAATCGAATTCTTTGAGAAATGGCATATCAAGCGGATGCTCTCCACCCCATATCATCCCGCCGCTAACGACCAAGCCGAGTCTTCCAACAAAACAATATAGAACAAACTGAAAAGAAGCTCGAAGAAGCCAAGGGGTTATCGCTATGGGTGTTAAACGAGTGGGCCGGGCCGGGCCAGGCTTGTTTTTTTGAACCCGTAGGGGTTTGAAACCGAGCCGATTCCAGGCCCAACAGTAACGAGTTTAACAGGTCAAGGTAATTGCGGGTAAAAATTGCGTACGGGTTATGGGTTGAGGGGGCCGAGCTGGGCCGGGTTTAGTGTATTTTCAATTTTTTTTTGTTTGAAAAATTGCATAACTATTGTAAGTTATATTAATACTTTGTATTAATTTAAATTAAAAAATAGAAGGAAGATGAGAAAAAATGCACTTATTGCATGTGCTATTTTTATTTCATAATTCAAATTTCAAACTTACAATTTGAAATGTTTACATCTTTAACAACAAGTAAATTCCAATATTTTTCATTGCCCTGCAAAGTTCCTCATAATCAATATGAACTGAGTGACCTTCTTCTAGACTGTTTAATTCGGATAGATTACCATTTTTTAATATATCTCCAAGTTCCTCGTATTCTGGGCTGTCAACATCTTCACGTCCTTGATTTCTTCTTTCCGATCTAATCCAATCTCTGAAACATAATAAAACATTCAAAGCATTGCTTTCCAATGAGTGACGCGTGTCTTCAAGTTGTTGTCTTGCTGGGTAAATGCACTTTCGGATGCAACAGTTGAAATTGGCACATTCAGCACGTCCCGAGCCATTGCGAAAAGAACATGAAATTGCTTTCCATTTTCATGTCATCATCCCAACGGTGAAAAATCCTTCGTGCGAGGCGCCTTTTGCTTCTGCAAGTAGAATTGATGTTCATCAATGTTCCTGCAACTTGTTTGAGTGTTAGAAAAGTAGAAAAAATATTAAAACTATCATCAAATCACTCTTCTTCATTCACAGTAGTAGAAGTGCTACATTGCATAGTAGGATTAGCATTGCCTACAGTACGAGTAACACCATCAATTATATTTGCATAATATTTATGTAATTGCTGTAAATAATCATTTTGGTTGTTCATAAAAACATATAAATATGGGGTTTCAGTTTCCCCAATCTCCATATAAGTATATAAAACATTCATTAATTGGTGACAATCAGACATCTTAATAGAAGGATTTAAAACAGCACCAATTAAGTAAATCGGAGGAATTGGATGGAAATATTTTATTGAATTTGGCTTGCTTTTTTTTCCACAACATCATTATATTTTTCTTTCTTCTTAAATTCAAATAGTAGAAAATAAATTTCCGCTATATGTACTAAAGCCATAGTAATA
>JASVEL010009653.1:0-109688 GCA_032618575.1 Nicotiana noctiflora | reverse complement strand
CTATATATATATGTACACCACAAGATAACGAGAAATAACCAAGTAACAAATTCAACAAGAAATATCATAAGAGGAAAGCTCAACAGTTAACATCAATTATTAAGTCAAAAATGGAAAAACAGAGTATATTGGGAACATTTAATATCAAATAAGGAGTAGCAAATAGTTGCACGGCATCACCCTTCGTGCTTTTACTCTCATCCTCACCAAATAAACAAATAAAAGTGCACGGCATCACCCTTCGTGCTTTTACGCTCATCCTCACACTCATGGCACGACATGATCCTTCGTGCATGGTTCAATAACAAGGCACGACATTACCCTTTGTGCATAATCAATATCACAAGGCATGGCATGATCCTTCGTGCATAATCAATAACAAGGCACGGCATTAACCTTCGTGCATAATCAATAATAAGGCACGGCATTAACCTTCGTGCAATAACAATAAAATAAGGCACGACATCACCCTTCGTGCATTATCACTCTTCCTCACCCAAATAACAATCACAGTTAAGGGCAGAGATTGAAGACAACAATCATGAACCGTCCCGGCAAGGGACACAATAATCATCTCAACAAAGTCCCGGCAATGGAAAACAATATCTCACTTCACAATAAGTCCCGGCAAGGGAAAGCAATGTACAATTCCACAACCCGGCAAGTGTTCAACAATTCATCTTTAACATATCTCACAACAAGTATCAACAACGACTCACGGTCATGCTAGACGCCAGTGTATGGATGCTCGTCACCACAGCCCACACACCGCACTCGATCACATAGCACTTAGCACACAATCCTATTCCCTCAAGCTATGATTGAACAAACACTTACCTCTAGCCTTGAAGCCCAATTTATCCTTCAACAATAGCTTTACCCCGAATTTCCACTTTCAACTTGCTCGAATCTAGTCACAATTGATTCCATTACATTAATAAATACTAAATAACTTACTTTGAATGCTTAAAAATGGTTTTCTCAAAGTTACCCCAAAATATCCCAAAATGCCCCTGGCCCCACGTGGTCCGAACTTGGGGTTCGGACCAAAATCCGGTAACACATTCCCCCACGAGTTCAAATATATGGTTTGTTTCAAAATCGAACCTCAATTCGAGGTCCAATTACCCAATTCATGAAAACCCTAGGTTCTACCCAAAAACAAGAATTTCTACCATGAAAACCTTTGATTTCTATTGAAAAATATGTTTAACGTTGTTAGGAATTGAAAGAATTAAGTAAAAAGTGACTTACAAGTGCTTTGGAGTGAATTTGCTCTTGAGGGTTCGTGTGTAGTGTGTTGGGTTTTGAAAGAATGAAGAAAAGAGCTTGAAAATTCGTTGAAGTATAAAATTGCACAGCTGCGTATATCGCAATTGCGAACATTTGTTCGCAATTGCGAACGCATCAGGTCTGGGGTCTGTCAGCATCGCATTTGCGACATTATATTTGCATTTGCAAACAAGGCTGGGTCAAAGAGGCCTTCGCATTTGCGACAAAAGCTTCGCATTTGCGAACATGGGCGGAATATTGAAGGCCTCGCATTTGCGAGGTTAAGTTCGCATTTGTGAACCCAAGCGTGCCTGAACCTCCTTCGCAATTGCGATCAAGGCTTCGCATTTGCGAACACAGCCTTGGTCTGCCCCCTTCGCAATTGCGAGAATTTCTTCGCATTTGCGAAGACACCAGTTGGGTGAAAAACCAGCTATGTTATTTTTTAGAAATTGAACCAACGGCCTATCAATTCTTTACTTGAGCCCCCGGGCTCCAAACCAAACATGTACACAACATCAAAAAAATATTACAAACTTGCTCGTGCGATCACATCGCCAATGTAACATCGTTTTCATCAGATCAAGCCTCAAGTTCATGATTATCACCCTTTTTGTTTCATAACTTTGAAATTTGGAACTCAAGGTTCAAAACACATCAAATGACATCCAAATGTCACCAAACTTTGCAGAAAGCACACATAAAATTTAAGACTTGTACCGGGCGTCGGAACCAAAATACGAGCCCGATAATAAGGTCATTTAGTTCATTTTCCTTTAATAATTACAGCAAAAACAATTTAACAGAAAAATCCATAACTTAGGCTCTAGGCCACAGAATTTCGACTCTGGACGCATGTCCGAGCCCATATTTTCCTACGGACCTTTCGGGACCGTCCGATATCGGGTCCGGGTCTGTTAACCAAAAATGTTGACCGAAGTCAACCAAATCAATATTAATATCATTTTTCTTCAATTTTCTCATAGAATTCATATATTTTATCACAAAAATCTTTTCGGCTACATGCCCGGATCATGCACATAAATTGAGGCAACATAAAATGAGGTTTTCAAGGCCTCGGAATTGCGAAACAAGTGAGGAAAACAAGTGATGACCCTTTGGGTCGTCACAAACACACACTCTGGTTTTTCCTTCTTTCTTCGGAACAGGCACAACATTGGCTAAACAGGTGGGATATTTGGTCACCCGTATAACCTTTGCCTCAAACTGCTTATTGACCTCTTCTTTTATTTTTACACCGATATCCATTTTAAACTTTCTTAACTTTTGCTTCACCGGCCGGCATTCTGGATCAATGGGCAACTTATGTACCACCAACTCAGTACTAAGCCCATGCATGTCATCATAAGACCAAGCAAATATGTCTTTGTACTCGTGTAACAACCTGATCAAATCTTCTCTGAGTGAAGTCTCTAAGTGTACACTAATCTTTGTTTCTCGAATATTCTCCTTATTTCCCAAATTAATAGATTTCATCTCATTTAAGTTTGGTTTGGGTTTCTCTTCATAATGGCTCAAATCTTTACTAATTTCCTCCAACACTTCCTCATCCTCATATTCCACTTCATATTCTTTTTCAATTTCCTGTATATCTATCCGATTATCAAGACTGGACAGGGGATCCTTCATGCATGACATATCATTGGAATCAGCAAATATTGAACTGTACAAAAAGAAAAAGAAAAATAAGGCAAAAATAGAGGAAGAAAGAATTTGCAAAGGTAACAAGGTTTTGATACATTTGACTTGATGGAATGTAGGATTACAATTTTAAAATAAGACAGTTTTGGGAATGGAATATTAAAAGCTAACTACCACAACTCCCTCATGATTGGAAGAGGAGTAGCTTCCCAGTTATTTAGCATAGTGTGGGGTCCCACAAATTCAACGTCCATCTTGCTTTTTCCTTCGGCTGTCTCTATCACATTCATGACAGTTGCCAGACGTCTCTGTGTACCAGGCTTGACAAAGGAGTTGGACAATTTTGGGATAGGTTTGGGAAGGGTCCACCCTTTCTTATTCAATATTTTGTCTCTCTGTATATCAGTGATGGTTGGCTTGAAACCCAATCCGAAAGTGTCAGTGCTTCCTGGAAGATGAATTGGTTGCGTTATATCCTGCAAGGCAGCTCCTAGACCCTTTCCCGGAGAGAACCCATTCTTTATCATCTCTTTGGCAACCATAACCGCTATAGGGGTCACTTTGGGTACTGGCATATTTTCTCCTTCAGATATTTTGTTCGCAGTCATGATGTCCATCACTTGGTACACCCATGGACCTTTGTCTCCTTCAATTTCTTCAAATGGCGTGATGGCATTACAAACATTGTCTTCCCCGTCCACTATTATTTCTTGCTGATACCACTCAAATTTTACCATTTTATGTAAAGAAGATGGCACTGATTTTGCAGCATGGATCCATGGACGTCCTAACAAATGGTTGTAGGACACAGCAACGTCCAGCACTTGAAACTCCATGGTGAAATCCACTGGTCTGATGGCGAGTTCTAGTATGATATCTCCCACGGTGTTCTTTCCGCCTCCCTCAAACCCCCTCACACATACATTGTTTCGGTAAATCCTCTCATGATCAACTTTCAGCTTCCCTAGAGTTGACAAAGGACAAATATTGGTGCTTGATCCGTTATCAACCAAGACACGAGTTACTACCGATTACTCATATTTTATCGTGAGGTATAACGCCTTATTATGTTCCGTCCCTTCTAGTGGTAACTTATTGTCCGAAAATGTTATCCTTTTTGTCTGAAAGATCTTGTTTGTAATTTTCTCCAGATGACATGCCGAGATTTTCTTTGGTACGTGAGCTTCATTTAAGATCTTCATTAATGCCTTTCTGTGTTCATCAGAATGAATTAATAGGATAACAAAGATATTTGAGCGGGCGTCTTCCTCAATTGCTCGACTATGGAGTAATCTTGAGCTTTCATTTTCTTTTGAAATTCCTCAGCTTCTTCCTCGGTGACTGCTATCTTCACATAAGCTGGATTTTCTTTCACCACTTTTGTCTTTCTCAAATCATCAGGGGCAAAACATCGCCCAGATTGGGTCAAACCATGGGTTTCGCAGATTTCCCCCTTGAATTCTTTCCTTTTGTACATGACAGTTACCTTGTCATAATTCCAAGGTACAACTTTGATGTTCACAATCAGCATCTGAACAACCGGCTTGATAACAACTAGTTCTATATGTGCCCCTTTCACAGTCAGTATGGGCTTCACCCCAGGTACTATCACTTTTACCGGCTTGGTCTCAATCATCACTGATGGCTGTTTTGCTGGTGACTCAATTGACATTTTCTCACTTTCAACTTTCTCCTCAACATTGTCATTTGCTTTAATTGCCATCACAGTCTGAGAAGGTTTTTTTCATTTTTCTCCCTGTACTAGCTCTATCATATGTGTTTCATGATGCACCGGCAAAGGATTTTGCATTATGTTGGAAGTCTCGGGTGCTTGCACCTCAATTCTTCTAGAGTCAATAAGTTCTTGTATCGCAGACTTTAAGTGCCAACATTTCACCGTGTCATGTCCCGGTACCCCAGAGCAGTATTCACAACGGACAGACTGGTCTAAGTTTCTTGGTGGAGGGTTGGGAATTTTAGGCTCAATGGGATTCAGCATTCCCAATTCTCTCAATCGGTGAAAGCGACTGGTATATGATTCTCCTAGAGAAGTGAATGTTCTTTTTCTTTGAGCCCTGTCACCTTTCACTTCAGGGTCAGGACGGAAACTGGTTCGGTTTGGATTTCTATAGGTTTTTTATGGTGGGTAGGCATTTTGGGCATGGTAGACATTCTGAGGAGCTGGGGTTCGCCATGAAGGTGGAGGCGGTGGGTAAGATTGAGCATGTTGGACAAAATATTGAGGACCGACCGGAGGATAATATTGTGGAGGTGGATTATATGGTGCTGGTGGATATGGTTGGTACGGGCGAGGTTGGTGATGATATGGGTTGGGGCCCAGGGACCAAGATCTTCCCTCAATAACCGCCACTTCTTCCTTCTTCTTCTTTCCAATCGATCCTCATGTTCATGTCTGAATTGCTTGATTTGTAGCCTTGATGGCCGAGTAGCTCATAAATCTTGTTCATCTTCAGATCTTCTTCCACAAAACTCCCCATCTTCACTACTTCATTAAAGGTCTTTCCGATCGCAGACACCAAATAGCCATAGTATGTCGGCTCCAAAGCTTGTAGGAAATAATATACCACTTCTCCTTCTTTCATTGGTGGATCCACACGGGCTGCATGTTCCCTCCACCTGAAACCATACTCCCGAAAGCTTTCTCCGGGCTTCTTTTCCATCTTGGTCAATGACAATCTATCAGGGATGATTTCTAGATTATATTGAAAATGGTTTGCAAATGATTGAGCCAAATCATCCCAAATGAACCATCGAGTGTGATCTTGATGGGTGTACCATTCCAATGCTGAGCCTGTAAGGCCCCGTAAATTTTTTGTGCATAAAACCTAGTAGCTATAGTGTCATGGTCCGAATAATGTGTTAGGAATGCTTAGAATTCTTCGCGACGAGCTTGCTCGCCGCGGTTCGGACCCTTGTTAGTGATTTAAGTTTCAAAAATGTAGAGAATCAATTTTTCCAGAAAGATGACAATTTTGCGGTCAAGAATGCGATCGCAGATCTGCTCTGCGGACCGTATTCTTGCCGCAGAGCTTAACAGAAGGTTTCCCAAAATCATGTCAAAAATGCGGTCGATATGCGATCGCATAATGAATCTGCGGTGCACTTTGTGACCGCAGATCAAGAATACGGACCGCATTGTGGTCGCATTCCGTAACAGAACTTGTGTAATTTTGAGGTCATTCCGCGGTCACTTTGCGGACCGCATGTTGATTCTGCGGTCGCATAGTGCACCGCATAACTGACCCCGGACCAGATTTTTGTAACATTTTGACCCGATCTCTTCTTTAATATAACACCTTTCACCCTCATTTTCTCATATCATCTTACCAAAATTAGAGAGAGAAGAGAGGGTTTTTAGAGAGAGAAGTTCTTCATCTTCAAAGATTCTTCCAACCACTTAATTCCAAGGGATCCTAGGGCAAGGATTCAACTTCCCCAATCTTTTCAAGTAAAAGAAGTGAGTAGAAGTAAGAGTCTTCAAGAACAAGGTTGGCAAGAGTAGGATATCTTGGGTAAGCATAAAGTAGGAAGTTAAAGGAAGAAAACTCGGTACCAGGTATGTATGGCTAATTTTGATTCTTGTGAAATTGCCTATATGTGTGAAATTTGTTTGGTTAGTGTTAATTTGACAAATTGTGTGAAATTCTCGATGTTGTTGTTAGATATTCAAAGTTGTTGTTGAAATATGAGTGATGTGGTATGGAATATGAACCGAAAGGTAAATGAGAGTTGAATTGGGTAAAGAATTGTGAATAATGGTTCTGATGACCTATGTGGCACCTTGTGGAAAAGAAACGAAACACTTGAGGATTGGTTTGTTGTGGAAAATTATTGAACATACTTGTGTGAATATTCTTGATTATGGAAATATTGTAACTTGGTTGTGATATTGGCTTGAGAAGTAATTGAGAACATGAACCAATGTGTAAGTTGCTTATTTGAACTTGTTGTAATTGTGTGTAGTACCTTATCTGCTGTTTGTGATTGTTGTGTTTGAAAACCGTACGGTGGGATCGGGTTGCGCGCCGCAACATGAGGAAATAAGGTGTGGGTTGGGGCGATAAGGGTGGCCGAGGTAATAAGGGTGGTCAGGGGTAATAAGGATAAAGCGATCGAAATTGCTATTGAAAATTGATATAAAAATCAATATATGAAATTGTGAAAGGAGACAGCAGGAGAGTTTGCAACCTGTGGGGCAGTGATTGCCCCTTTGTTCCACTACTTGTGATATACGTGATTGATTGGTTATTGATAAATTTGTTGATCTTAGAAAGTGCTTTGTGTTGAGAATTATTTGAAATGAGGAAAATGTGGAAAACATGGTTGGCTGGCTTAATTAATTGTTGACGTAATTCAATGGCTTGAGTTTACTTGGGACAAAGTTTGTCCATACATGCCAGTACAATTCAAGTGTACTGACGTCCCTTTTGCCGGGGGCGCTACATTCGTGTCATGATTGTAGGTGGATCAGTAGCAGGCACTTCAGCTCATCGGCAATAGTATCTTTCTCCTTCCACTGCCCGTTTTGGTGAGCCCCTTTCTTCCTTGGGGCCCTGTGTGGTTCATGCCACTTTTGTTAGATTTCATTTTGGTTTTTGCAAGGTATAGTCGGAGCCTTGTTACCGGCAAAGTATTGTATTCCCTTTTTGTATCCTAGAGGCTCTGTAGACATGTAAACTGTGGGACTCCTGTCTTATGTATATATTATGTTATGTCAGGCGTTGTAAGAACTGCAAACTTGTTAATGAATCACTCATATGGTTTTAATTGTTTATTGTGAAATCATTCATGGTTAGTAAGATATTTGGATAATGAGAAACAATAAACACAGGGGTAACACGTTGGAATGAAAGGCACCCAGGTCCGCTTGACTGGGGCTACCCAGTCAGGCGTCGGTCATGTCCCTCGATTTGGGGCATGACAAACTTGGTATCAGAGCCTAAGGTTTTAAAGTGTCCTAGGATGTCTCGGAGCCGTGTCTAGTAGTTCCCTTCTTATCGGTGTGTTGTCGACCACATCTGATAAGTTGGGGGCTACACGGGCATTTTGGAATTTACCTATTTCTTTGTTAATCTATATCGTGCGGTAATGTACAATGTGGAAATATTTGTGTCTAATTCGCGCCTTGTTCACAAATTTTCAGAATATGGCGCCTAAGAAGAAGGCTAGACTCGGCCTTGGGGCCAATGTCGGCCCAAGTGCGGCTTCTAATCATGTACCCGATGCCGTGGGCGAGAATGACCCACCAGTCTTGAATTTACCTGGCCCATCTGTTCAAAACCCAAGTGTCCCTGTTTTGGCTGCGGCAGAGGATGCCACCATACCTCCTGCTAGTGTTCCTGACTCTAATACAGTTCTAGCTTCTGGTTCCGGTATCTCTAACGAGGATCTTAGGGAGCCATTCACATGTTGACACAGTTAGTGGCCGCCCAGGCCCAGAGATCCCATGATGCCCCTGCGTCCTCCAGCGGACAGGGAGATTCCTCCAGCTCTAGAGTCCACCAGTTCCTGCGGTTGGCCCCTCCAGAATTTTCAGGCACCGATTCAGAGGCTGATCCACAAGAATTCCTTGATGAGATATACAAGACCCTTAGAGTGATGAAGGCTACAGATATAGATGGGGTAGAGTTGGCCTCTTACAGGCGAAGGGAGCGGCACGTTCATGGTTCGAAATGTGGGAGGATTCCCGTGAGGAAGGGAGCCCTTCGGCCAGATGGGATGAGTTCGTGGATGCATTTATGGACCACTTCTTACCTTCTGAGGCAATGGCAGCCCGTGCCACTGAGTTCTAGGTTCTCAAACAAGGCAGTATGAGTGTATGGGAGTATTATATGGAGTTCGTAAGGTTGTCCAAGTACGCTCCTCATTTAGTGTCAACTATGGATGCCCGGGTTCGACGGTTTGTTCAGGGCCTTAGCCCTTTGGTAGTGAATGAGGCCGCCACAGCAGCTTTGCACTCAGATATGAACTATGGGAGGATCGTGGGGTTTGCTCAGGCCACAGAGGCCAGGAAATTGAAGATTCGTGCAGAAAGGGAGAGTAGCAGCAGAGCCCGGTCAATGGGTCATTCAGGGAGATCACTTCCAGGGAGAGGGTCATCAGGGCCATCCCAGTCATATGCTCGGTCCTCCGCGAGTGCACCGCCATCTGTGCACAGTCATCAGCAGGGCAGTCATTCGAGACCCGGTTCAGATAGCAGGAGGTCTCGTCAGTCTGGTCATCCTGGGGTGAGATCCCAGCAGCAGGGGAGACCTACATGCCCCAAGTGTGGGAGATTTCATACAGAGACATGCTACCTTGACATGCCAAAATGTTTCAGGTGCAAGGTGAGAGGTCACATTCGGAGGGACTGCCGTGCACCCAGTCAGGGTATGGGTAGGGGATCTGCTCAGTCATCTGGTTCTTCGGCTGCTACATCATCAGCGCGACCTCCAGCATCAGCAGGACGTGGCGCGGTTGGGGGTGGAGCTCATGGTAGGGGTGGACCTAGCCGATTCTATGCGTTGAGTGGCCGCCAGAGTGCTGAGGCTTCTCCAGATGTTGCCACAGGTATCTTGTCTGTATAGAATATTGATTGTTATGCCCTCATTGATCCAGGGTCTTCCTTGTCTTATGTCACCCCGTTCATTGCTTCGAGATTTGGGGTAGAACCCGAACAGCTTCATGAGTCGTTCTCTGTATCGACTCTGGTTGGTGATTCTATTACAGCCTCACGAGTCTATAGAAATTGTGTTGTTACGATAAGTGGTCGTGATACCACAGCCGATATTATTGATCTTGGGATGGTAGATTTTGATGTAATTATAGGGATGGATTGGCTCTATTCGTGCTTTGCCAAGCTTGACTGTCGGACGAGAGTTTTGAGGCTCGAGTTCCCTAACAAGCCAGTTAGTGAATGGAGAGGAAATGGTGTGGTGCCAAGGGGTAGGTTTATTTCCTACCTTAAGGCTTCGAAGATGATTAAGAAAGGGTGTATCTATCACCCGGTTCGGGTAACGGACACCGCCTCAGATGTGCCTACCCTCGAGTCCGTGCCAATTGTGAATGAATTTCCTGAAGTGTTTCCAGATGAGCTTCCAGGAATCCCGCCGGATAGGGAGATTGATTTCGGAATTGATGTATTGCCAGATACTCAGCCAATATCCATTCCACCTTACAGAATGGCGCCAGCAGAGTTAAGGGAGTTAAAGGAGCAGCTGAGGCATTTATTAGAGAAAGGGTTCATACGACCGAGTGTGTCACCGTGGGGTGCTCCGGTTCTCTTTGTCAGAAAGAAGGACGGGTCACTTCGAATGTGTATTGATTATCGGCAGCTCAACAAAGTCACCATCAAGAATAAATATCCTTTGCCTCGAGTAGATGATCTGTTTGACCAATTGCAGGAAGCGAAATTCTTCTCAGAGATTGATTTACGATCCGGGTACCACCAGTTGAAGATCAGGGAGCAGGATATTCCTAAGACCGCTTTCAGAACTCGTTATGGTCACTTCGAGTTTTTGGTCATGTCTTTTGGGCAAACCAATGCCCCAGCAGCTTTCATGGACCTTATGAATCGGGTTTTCAAGCCATTCCTAGATTCCTTTGTAATTATATTCATTGACGATATCCTCATCTACTCTCGGAGCAGAGAAGATCATGCCGTTCACCTCAGAGCAGCATTGCAGACCCTTCTTCAGCATCAATTGTATGCCAAGTTCTCAAAATGTGAGTTTTGGTTGGAGTCCGTAGCCTTTCTAGGGCATGTTATTTCCAGTGAGGGAATTCAGGTGGATCCTCAGAAGATTGCGGCAGTGAAAGATTGGCCTAGACCCACGACCCCGACAGAGATTCGTAGCTTCTTGGGTTTGGCAGGGTACTATCGGAGGTTTGTAGAGGGATTCTCGACCCTCGCTTCCCCATTGACAAAACTGACGCAGAAGGCAGTTAAGTTCCAGTGGTCCGAAGCATGTGAGAAAAGTTTCCAATAATTGAAGTCAAGATTGACCTCGGTACCAGTATTGGCCTTGCCAGAAGGCACAGAGGGATTTGTAGTTTATTGTGATGCCTCCAGAGTCGGTTTGGGATGTGTATTGATGCAGCAAGGAAAGGTTATAGCTTATGCTTCCAGGCAACTCAAGAACCATGAGAAGAATTATCCGATGCATGATTTGGAGCTGCAGGTGTTTGCCTTGAAAATATGGCGACACTATCTTTATGGGGTTCATGTAGATGTGTTTTCAGGACCACAAGAGCCTCCAGTATTTGTTCAAGCAGAAAGAGCTGAATCTGAGACAGCGGCGGTGGTTAGAATTGCTCGAGGACTATGATTTGAACATATTGTACCATCCAAGGAAGGCAAATGTGGTAGCCGATGCTCTTAGTCGAAAATAGATGGGTAGTTTGGCTCATTTGGGTGTGGATCAGAGACCTCTGGCTCTGGAGGTTTACCAATTAGCCAGTTTGGGGGTTCGTATCTCGGCATCCGACGAGGGGGATGTTTTGGTGTATAATGGAGTAGAATCATCATTGGTTGCAGAAATCAAGGAAAAACAGGTCATGGATCCAGCATTGGTTTGGGTGAAGGAAGCAGTTATGAATAACAAGACCTCAGCATTTGTACTCAGCATCGAGGATGGTGTATTGCGGTGCCAAGGCAGACTATGTGTTCCGGACGTGAGCGAGCTTCGGAAGAGGGTAATGGCAGAGGCTCATATTTCCAGGTATTCGGTACACCCAGGTTCCACAAAAATGTATCATGACCTTAAGGAGATTTATTGGTGGAACGGTATGAAAAGGGATGTGGCAAGCTTTGTAGCTAAATGCCCGAACTGTCAGCAAGTGAAGGCCGAGCATCAACGGCCTGGTGGATTAACTCAGCTTATAGAAATACCAAGGTGGAAATGGGAGATGATCAATATGGATTTCGTAGTGGGGTTACCTCGCACTCGGCGTAAGTTCGACTCAATATGGGTGATAGTGGATCGACTCACCAAATCAGCTCACTTCCTGCCAGTCAAGTCTACTGATACTGCGGAGCAATATGCAAGGTTGTACATCGAGGAGATAGTAAGGCTTCATGGCACTCCACTTTCTATTATCTCGGATCATGGGGCTCAGTTCACAGCTAACTTTTGGAAGACGTTTTAGCAAGGTTTGGGAACTCAGGTGAATCTCAGCACAGCTTTCCATCCGCAGACCGACGGTCAGGCCGAGCGGACCATTCAGACGCTTGAAGATATGTTGCGGGCTTGTGTCTTAGATTTTAAAGGTAATTGGGATGAACACTTGCCACTGATAGAATTTGCTTACAATAACAGCTATCATGCTAGCATTCAGATGGCCCCGTTTGAGGCATTGTACGGGAGAAGATGTAGGTCGTCAATCGGGTGGTTTGAGGCAGGTGAAGCGGAATTGCTAGGGCCAGATATGGTGTATGAAGCTATGGAAAAGGTCAAGGTTATCCAGGAGAGAATGAAAACAGCACAGAGCCATCAAAAGTCCTATGCAGACGTTCGTCGAAGGGATTTGGAGTTTCAAGTTGATGATTGGGTGTTCTTGAGGGTATCTCCTATGAAGGGAGTCATGCGATTCGGAAAGAAAGGGAAATTGAGTCCTAGGTATGTCGGGCCATATCGGATCGTTCAAAGGATTGGTCAAGTTGCTTATAGGCTAGAGTTGCCTCCTGAGATGTCATCGGTGCATCCGGTATTCCATGTGTCCATGTTGAAGAAAGTGATTGGAGATCCATCCACCATCATGCCAGAGTCGAGGCTATAGAGGTTAATGAAGATTTGTCGTATGAAGAGGTTCCAGACGCCATTCTTGATAGGCAAGTTTGTAAGTTGAGAAATAAGGAAGTTGCCCCTGTTAAAGTATTGTGGCGAAGTCAACAAGTTGAGGAGGCCACATGGGAAGCAGAAAAAGAGATGAAGGAAAAGTACCCCCATTTGTTTGATCAAGCCTAGAAGAAATTAGGTGACCTTTCTACTCCTAGTAACTTGTCATCTTGTCCAAGTTGTTTCTCTCTTAGTATTAGTGAAGTCTCCTTCATTTTGTAATGAGTTAAATGTGTTGTTGCCTTGGGTTACTTGAACCTTTCTTGATAAATGAAATCCTTATAAAGATTCATGTGTTAAATAAGCAACTTATAGTAAGTGTAGATTGGTAATGGTTTGTTTGTGTGTACATGGTGTATTAAGATGATTAAATAAGGAAAGAACTCATTGAAGTGACTAGTTTATGTGCAATTGTAGCAATGTGATAGAATATGTGCATTCGTTGAGGTAAGAAAGTGTATACCGGTTGTGGAAAGTGTTGTATTTGTGTATTGTTGTTTGGTAATGTGTTTCGGGAGCCCTCTGACAGGTGGATATGTCCATAATACATAGGAAACTCTGGCAAAATTTTTCTAAAATATAAGAGTTAGCCAAAATTTTGATAATTTGCATATCACGTCTTTCAAAATCAACCCATTTTCAAAATCCTCATTCGAGGACGAATGATCTTAAGGGGGGGAGGATGTAAGTCCCCGTAAAATTTTTGTGCATAAAACCTAGTAGCTATAGTGTCATGGTCCGAATAATGTGTTAGGAATGCTTAGAATTCTTCGCGGCGAGCTTGCTCACCGCGGTTCGGACCCTTGGTAGTGATTTAAGTTTCAAAAATGTAGAGAATCAATTTTTCCAGAAAGATGTCAATTTTGCGGTCAAGAATGCGATCGCAGATCTGCTATGCGGACCGCATTCTTGCCGCAGAGCTTACCAGAAGGTTTCCCAAAATCATGTCAAAAATGCGGTCGATATGCGATCGCATAATGAATCTGCGGTGCACTTTGTGACCACAGATCAAGAATACGGACCGCATTGTGGTCGCATTCCGTAACAGAACTTGTGTAATTTTGAGGTCATTCCGCGGTCACTTTGCGGACCGCATGTTGATTCTGCGATCGCAGATGCGACCGCAGAATTGACCCCGGCCCAGATTTTTGTAACATTTTGACCCGATCTCTTCTTTAATATAACACCTTTCACCCTCATTTTCTCATATCATCTTACAAAAATTAGAGAGAGAAGAGAGGGGTTTTAGAGAGAGAAGTTCTTCATCTTCAAGGATTGTTCCAACCACTTAATTCCAAGGGATCCTAGGGCAAGGATTCAACTTCCCCAATCTTTTCAAGGTAAAGAAGTGAGTAGAAGTAAGAGTCTTCAAGAACAAGGTTGGCAAGAGTAGGATATCTTGGGTAAGCATAAAGTAGGAAGTTAAAGGAAGAAAACTCGGTACCAGGTATGTATGGCTAATTTTGATTCTTATGAAATCGCCTATATGTGTGAAATTTGTTTGGTTAGTGTTAATTTGACAAATTGTGTGAAATTCTTGATGTTGTTGTTGGATATTCAAAGTTGTTGTTGAAATATGAGTGATGTGGTATGGAATATGAACCGAAAGGTAAATGAGAGTTGAATTGGGTAAAGAATTGTGAATAATGGTTATGATGGCCTATTGTCACGCCCCAAAATCGGGGAACATGACCGGCGCCTGACCGGGTTGCCCCGGTCAAACGGACCTGGGTGCCTTTCATTCCCACGCGTTACCCCCGTGTTGATTGTTTCTCATTAACCAAATATCTTACTAACCATGAATGATTTCACATTAAACAAATAAAACCATACGAGTGATTCATTAACAAGTTTGCAATTTTTACAACGCCCGACATAACATAATGTATACATAAGACTGGAGTCCCACAGTTTACATGTCTACAGAGCCTCTAGGACACAAAAAAAAGGGAATACAATACTTGCCGGTAACAAGGCTCCTGCTATACCTTACAAAACCAAAATGAAATGTAAACAAAAGTGGCATGAACCACACAGGGCCCCGAGGAAGAAAGGCCTCACCAAAACGGGCAGTGGAAGGAGAAGGATACTACTGCCGATGAGCTGAAGTGTCTGCTACTGATCCACCTACAATCATAACACGAATGTAGCGTCCCCGGCAAAAGGGACGTCAGTACACTTGAATTGTACTGGTATGTATGGACAAACTTTGTCCCAAGTAAACTCAAGCCATTAAATTACATTAAAACTAATCAAGCCAGCCAACCATGCTTTCCACCTTTTACTCATTTCAGATAAGCCTCAACATAAGCACATTCAAGGTCAACAAATAGAACAACAACCAATAAACAACATAAATTGCAAGTATTCAAACATAGGGGCAATCAGTGCCCCCCAGGTTGCAAACTCTCCTGCTGTCTCCTTTCACAATTTCACATCATTGATTTTTGTATCAATTTTCAATAGCGATTTCGATCGCTTTCCATCCTTATTACCCCTGACCACCCTTATTACCTCGGCCACCCTTATCACCCCAACCCACACCTTATTTCCTCACGTTGCGGCGTGCAACACGACCCCGCCTTACGGTTTAAAACACAACAATTTCAAACAGCAGATAAGGTACTACACACAATTTCAACAAGTTCAAATAAGCAACTTGCACATTGTTTCATGTTCTCAATTATTTTTCAAATAAATATCACAACCATGTTACAATATTTCCACAATTCAAGTGTTTCATCTCTTTCCACAATAAACAAATTCTCAAGCATTTCGTTTGTTTTACACAAGGTGCCATATAGGCCATCATAATCATTATTCACAATTCTTTACCCATTTCGACTCTCATTTAACTTTCGGTTCATATTCTATACCACATCACTCATATTTCAACAACAACTTTGAGAATTTCACACAATTTGTCAAATTAACATTAACCAAGCAATTTTCACACATATAGGCGATTTCACAAGAAGCAAAATTAGCCATACATACCTGGTGATGAGTTTTCTTCCGTTAACTTCCTACTTTATGCTTACCCAAGATATCCTACTCTTGCCAACCTTGTTCTTGAAGACTCTTACTTCTACTCACTTCTTTTTACTAGAAATCAAGTTCAATAATCATGCATGAGTGTAAAAATTCTATTTTCAAAAGCTATTATATGCAAACCTCTCTTTACCCAATTTAAAACTGAAAATCAAAGAAAATAGTTAGGGTTTTTACCTTGACAAGATTGGGGAAGTTGAATCCTTGCCCTAGAATCCTTTGAACTAAGATGGTTGGAACAATCTTTGAAGATGAAAGATTTCTCTCTCTAAAAACCCTCTCTTCTCTCTCTAATTTTGGTAAGATGATATGATAAAATGAAGAAGAAAGGTGTTATATTAAAGAAGATATCGGGTCAAAATGTTACAAAAATCTGGACCGGGTCAATTATGCGGTGCACTTTGCGACCGCAGAATCAACATGCGGTCCGCATAGTGACCGCAGAATGGCCTCAAAATGACACAAGTTCTGTTACAGAATGCGACCAATATGCGGTCCGCATTCTTGATCTGCGGTCGCAAAGTGCACTGCAGATTCACTATGCGATCGCATATCGACCGCATTTTCAACATGATTTTTGGGAGGCTTCTGTTAAGCTTTGCGGCAAAAATGCGGTCCGCATAATAGGTTTGCGGTCGCATTCTTGACCGCATATTTGACACTTTTCTGGAAAACTTTATTCTCTACATTTTTGACACTTAAATCACTACCAAGGGTCCGAACCGCGCACATTATTCGGACCATGACACCACAGCTACTAGGTTTTATGCACAAAAATTTTACGGGGCCTTACACCTATATGGCACCTTGTGGAAAAGAAATGAAACACTTGAGGATTGGTTTGTTGTGGAAAATTATTGAACTTACTTGTGTGAATATTCTTGATTATGGAAACATTGTAACTTGGTTGTGATATTGGCTTGAGAAGTAATTGAGAACATGAACCAATGTGTAAGTTGCTTATTTGAACTTGTTGTAATTGTGTGTAGTACCTTAACTGCTGTTTGTGATTGTTGTGTTTGAAAACTATACGGTGGGATCGGGTTGCGCGCCGCAACATGAGGAAATAAGGTGTGGGTTGGGGCGATAAGGGTGGCCGAGGTAATAAGGGTGGTCAGGGGTAATAAGGATAAAGCGATCGAAATTGCTATTGAAAATTGATATAAAAATCAATATGTGAAATTGTGAAATGAGACAGCAGGAGAGTTTGCAACCTGTGGGGCACTGATTGCCCCTTTGTTCGACTACTTGTGATATACGTGATTGATTGGTTATTGTTAAATTTGTTGATCTTAGAAAGTGCTTTGTGTTGAGAATTATTTGAAATGAGGAAAATGTGGAAAACATGGTTGGTTGGCTTAATTAATTGTTGATGTAATTCAATGGCTTGAGTTTACTTGGGACAAAGTTTGTCCATACATACCAGTACAATTCCAGTGTACTGACGTCCCTTTTGCCGGGGCGCTACATTCGTGTTATGATTGTAGGTGGATCAGTAGTAGGCACTTCAGCTCATCGGCAGTAGTATCCTTCTCCTTCCACTGCCCGTTTTGGTGAGCCCTTTTCTTCCTTGGGGCCCTGTGTGGTTCATGCCACTTTTGTTAGATTTCATTTTGGTTTTTGCAAGATATAGCCGGAGCCTTGCTACCGGCAAAGTATTGTATTCCCTTTTTGTATCCTAGAGGCTCTGTAGACATGTAAACTGTGGGACTCCAGTCTTATGTATATATTATGTTATGTCGGGCGTTGTAAAAACTGCAAACTTGTTAATGAATCACTCGTATGGTTTTAATTGTTTATTGTGAAATCATTCATGGTTAGTAAGATATTTGGTTAATGAGAAACAATCAACACAGGGGTAACACGTTGGAATGAAAGGCACCCAGGTCCGCTTGACTGGGGCTACCCAGTCAGGCGCCGGTCATGTCGATTTGGGGCATGGCCGAGCCACTGAGGCTTTGACTGAAGTAGGCCATAAGTATGTTCATCCTTTCCTCCTTCTCCGTGCATTTTACTACAGTATCCTCTCAGGTGAGCCACTGGATCACCATGGCCATCATACGTGTCAAATTTTGGCAATTTAAACTCAGCAGGTGGCTGTACCTCAGGAAACAAACATAAGTCTTTGTATGCCACACTAACTTGGCCTCCCAGACCCTGCATATAGCGAAACGACTGCTCAAGGATCTTTATTTTCTTGGCCATCTCCTCTTGCTCAGGGTTTCTAGCATGTTTCTCCTCCTCCGTCATATCGATAATTGGGGTGTAAGAATCATGTTGCCTGAAAGTGGGTTTTGGAGGGTAATAATGATTATCCTGTACATGAAATACAGGCTCACTAGAGGATTTATGTAAAGTGACTTGTGTTTGTGCCACATACACGGGAGCGGCCTGGGGTGGTGATGGTGGAAATTGCTTAGGCAGGGGTGGTGGTACTTGTGATGTAGTGGTGTAATAGTGCGGGTAACCGAGATATGTAGAAGATGAGTTCATGGTGGGTGGTTCTTGATTTGGGTTTGAGGGAGGAATATATGTGGGGTTAGCTGGGTAAGAAGGTAAGGGTTGCCCCCTTGACCAAGCCCGGTACATTTTTGACATCTGTTGTTTCAACTAAAACATTTCTTCCTTCATGCTATTTACATCTATTACTTCCTCCTCTTGCACATGATCCATGATTGTCGGCTCAATTTCTTGGGTTACTGCCTTTGTCATGCTTTTAGAACGAGTGTTGTAGTTGTGATGTGCCAGAATGCCAGATGCTAACTATTTTATCTGATACTCATCGACAACAAAAACTTGTTAATAGTTAGATCATAATAGATAAACAACACAAGTTTTAAAAACACAACTTTTGCCTCGCAATTATGCATCATCCCGACATTATTATTGTTCTTTGGAACCGCCAACTTTCTCTTTCTTTTGTTTCCACCCATCATTTTCATTGCTTTCATTGTTTCTTTTTCTTCTTTTTCTTTCCTCCCTTTTTTTATTGTTTTTTTATGTTTTTCGATCCTATATGTTTGCCTATCGCTCAAGCAATTTGCATATAAGAGAAAATAATGACAACTTCTTTGGATATTTCATTGATATTCAAACATTGATTACAAAAGATAATGTAGTACTACAACCTTCTAAATGCAGAAAAATACAAATACAGAAATGCATGCCCTATGAATACATTAAAGCTCCTAGTGCCCATGAGACATCGTTCGGTCTTACCGTGGGCCTATATGCTAATCCCTTTTGGAGTTTGTCCAGATCGGTCATCACTTGTTTCACAAAGATCATTGCTACTGCGGTAAATGTAGATTGAGTCATATCCTCGCGCAGTTGGTATTTCCGCATAATGTATTGAGCAATGTTGACAATTCTTTCCCAGTTGACCCCTTTTTCTTGAAGCAACCTACCAATCTGTTCGGCACGAGCATCTAAGGTTTGCTGGTTCTTCTTTTGAAGTTGTTGTAGCTCCAATTCTAACTGGGCCATGGCCATGTAGCAATGTTCTCTCTCTATATCAAATTCTTTGGTTTGTTTGCTACTTTTGACCTCGGCCGTAATGATCTTCTTCCTTAATCGGGCTACTTCAACATTATGTTCATCTTTTAACTGTCGAACCATCTGAGCTCTTTCTTCGGCGTTCTTGGCCAATTGTTTCCGAACCCTAACTAGTTCCTTTTCAGCTTTATCTAGATCAAAGCTATAATCATTCACCTTGCGTCGTATTCAATTAGCTTCTCATCCCAGGCAAGTCGAACTGGGGTTTTGATTGTTGTTCTTATTTTCACAATCTGAGCATTCAATGTTTCATTTTCTTTCCTCAGTTGTTTCTTTTCACCCTCATCGGCTGTTGCTTGTAGGCTGCTTTCAAATTTGAGGTCCTGAAATTATTTTTCTAACATGCAGATTTTGACTCGATATTCATTTTTCTTGGCCATCTAATCTTTTTGTTCCCTCGATTGCTCGGCAAACTCTTGAATATGAGGCCTCTTCATTAGTCTCTCATGCTCAACATCTCTACGGTACCATGCAGAATATCCTTGTGATGCTTCACCTCTAGCCCGATCTCTCACACAGGTGTCCATTCTCAGACATTGGCATTCATTCCATATTTGCCAGATTTTTGCTTCCGGGAATTGCCCATCAGGACTGATCTCTATTGCTTGAAGGCTGAGGTCCCCATCTTTCAGCACAACCTGATATCTTCTAAGTTGCCTTAGTACCCGGTATGGTGCATAAGGTTGGATAGTCTTGAGACCAATTAAAAGAAAACACGACCCTTCTGTTGGCATATATATAACTTCATTGAGGGGAAACCATCCATATGCCCATTCTATCTGGCTAGCAATCAGTGATCGGAAATTTGTGATCCAACCCTTCGACCCTTCTGGCAACTTGGCCTCTTTTGTCCTCACGTAGAATTCTTCGATACATGTCTTTTCAGACGATCCATAGCTTGAAAACTGAGGGTGGCGGAATAAATGCTCTATCATCCATATTTGAAGAAGTAAATTACACCCCTCAAAGAAATCTTCTCCCGCTTTGCATGCCGTGAGAGCACGGAAGATATCGGCCACTATCATTGGTGCCAACGTACTATAGTCTTGTGCAAGGAGAGTACTGGAAATTCCGGCAACTCTAATGTCAATGTTACCGTCTTTCCTCGGAAATATGATTAACCCCAAAAATGCTACCATAAAGGCGAAACGCCTGTGTTCCTCCCACTTAGCCCGGTTCGCTTTGCTGCAGAGTTTGTTTGTTGGATCATTGAATCCTCCAACGTGGCCATATCTGCGGTATACAAAGTTCATAGTGTAGAACCCGTGGACCAAATCTTCATTGGGAACATTTCTGGCAATCTTTAAGGAGTTGAGGAATCTATGCACAGTAATAGCCCTTGGAGAAACCGGATACTTGTCTTTTAAGGGAACCTCACCATTTCCGATGTAGTTAGCAATTTCTTCCAATGTCGGAGTGAGATCAAAATTCGAGAAGTGGAGCACGTTGTATGCGGGACCCCAGCAAGCAACTAGAGCTCGGATAATATCACCCCAAGGTACTATGTTTAGCAGCCTAGTAAGATCTTTTAGATATTTGTTGACCCAATCCTGTCCATCTTGGCCTAAATCATTCCACCACAATCGCAACTCCAAAGGGATCTTGTTCATTAGTGCAAATGGTTCATTTTGTATTGTGCTCATCCTACACATTTATTAAAGGCAATTTATTTAATTCAAAAGAAAACAAAATCTTTTCAAAGACAATTTTCATTATTTCAAAAGAGTCAACCTTTTCCATATTTCATTTGAAAATTTCACGGCTATTATTTTTAAAGAAAAATGACTTCAAAGCGCCATTTTTGCACAAACAGCCTTCCGGCGTCCTTTCGAAACATTCGGCTATTTTCAAAAACGGCATCAAAACTAAAAATTAAACACATTTTTTTTCATTCATTTTTTTAAAAGGGGTGGTTGGACCCGTCATGGGTTGCCTACATATATCTCCTAGTGGTGAGAATCAAACCTGCGTAGTTCGGTCAAATTGTTTTAAGACCAATTATTTCGCCAAAAATTATTCCGACTATTTTCAAACTTTTCTTTTCAACCTTTCGGCAGCGTTTCGTCAATATTTTGGTATTGCTATTCTAAAAATTGCTATTTTTCTTTCTTTTTATTTTCAGATATTTAGTCGGTCAGCATAATAATCCGGGAAAAATAAATGCACCATATAATCATGCTCGGTCTTTGATATCTGGGTCACCTGTCCTAGACGGACCCAACCCCTGTGTTGAGTCCCCTAAGTAAGATATGATGCAAATAAACATCCTAAATCTAGGCTCAATATCCTGATTTTTCGTGGTACTAGACTGTGTACCCGAGTGGACAACTCGAATCGAGGAGGGGGCTACGTACCGAGGACCCGCGGGATCGTCTGGCTTTGTAACTTATCCGGCCTCTATTTTCTTACTGGGTATTGACTTAACAGAAAAGGGAGTCTCAACCAGTAAGCACATCCCCGGAGGTAAGAAGAGAAGGTTTTTCGGCACAATTTTTATATACAGTTCACGTAATATCAAAGCGGTAAACATATAGCACGTTGATCAAAGTATATAATGAAATCAGATATAATAAAAAATAGCAATTTAACTGAGCTCAAATTCTTAAACTCTGAACCGAAGTTCTGGGTTTCTTATCCCCAACAGAGTCGCCAGAGCTATCACAGCTCCTTCTTTTTTTTTACGATGTCCCAACTATTTACTATTACACCCCGGGAAGGGATATAACGATAGTAGTGGGGAAGGAGTTTTTCCAATTAAAGGACATTCGGAAAGGGATTTTATTTGTTAACATTTAGAGTCGCCACTTGGTAAAATAGTGGTGTCCCAAGTCACCGATTTAATCCCGAACCGAGGAAATTATGACTCTGTTTAATAGTCTGCAAAACTAGAAATCCGGATAAGGAATTCTGTTAACCCGGGAGAAAGTGTTAGGCACTCCCGGATTCTGTGGTTCTAGCATGGTCGCTCAACTGCCGTATTTTTTATATTTGATGTCCTTACATGCTTCAGTTTCAAATTTTATTAATATTTCGCTTTTGTTAATTTTAAGATTTGCGACGTTGCGAAAACGCATTTCTAGTCACACGGCAACCAGTATGCCTGCGACTTTAATGCATTTCAGCTTCGTCGGGATTATAGATTTGGGTCACATAAAATGTGCACCCGTATTTAGGAATGTATTTTTGTTTATCGTGCCTATGATTTCTACGTCTTGTTAACTTTGGGAAAGACCGTAAAATTTGCATAACGGTCCTTCCGAGTCTAACATTTTACATTAGAATCCATTTAGGGGCCCCGTATATTTTATTCGGAACGAGGCTCGTCCCTTATTTTAAGGCTCAAACCTATTTACGAACTATGTTATCTATTTTTGTTTTTTCCTCCTATTTTGAATCTATTTTTGTATTAAATTTCAGGACTGTAACAGTGGAGTCCAGGCCATTTATTCACTTTGGGCCTGGACTTTGGATAGCTTAATAGTCCATTATTGCAGGTAATTGGGCCACTAAAGCCCAAAGTGCTTTACTACCTTATCTGAAAGTCCAACCATTCTGTTAATCGGACCTAGGCCTACATTTATAATTAGGCCCAGAATATATTAATAAAACCTAACAGGCTACAGTTTCAACACTAAATTAAAACAAGTATTTTTAATTGATAAAAAGAAATGATAAAATCATATTATTTCAACAAGTATCTAATTACAATTCTTGACTACTGCTGATACTATCAATCAAAATTCTAACCTAATGATTTTTGTATCATTCATATTATGCTATAAAACGGATTCTGATATTCTAACAATCACTAGCTTGCAGGATTATTTTTATTACTCATTTTTAACATAAAGGAAAATAGAGTTCTGATTTTTAAACTATTGTGCATTGAATTACTGAAGTTCGCTAAGTTGTAACAACATGGATCTGAGGTTAATTCCTATTCCGTAAACACAAACCATATTACGAGCTAATTCATTTATGTTCTTAGGTCAATGATCTTAGTTCGTATTTTAGCTAATAAAATGGAGAAGTGTTCGTTTATAAGTCTAGTTTCAGAATCATGTCTAATTACCTAAGTGTGTTAACTTTGTATTTTAACCTATATTTTAGTTTTGAATTAGACGGGCAACTATAGTTAGTTATGTATATCTACTACATTAAACTGTGCTACTCTAATATAATCACATTTATGCAGTATGAGTTACAATTAATCTCTATGATATATAACTACAGCAAAAAGAAGAAGCGATAGATAGTTTCATCATGAATCAATTAAGGCTTCATTTCTTCATCTCGAATCTCAATTACATCTCCACGAAAACAGATGTGTACCTGATCAATGAAAATGAAACAATGAGTTCTAGGGGAGATGAAAAGCAGGAGCAATCAGCAATGGTAATAGCAATCAAGTATCAACAGCAATGAAGATGAATCAATACAGCTACAGTTGATATATCAAAGCAGAAGACCCAGCGAATTCAACCTAAATAATTAGAAGACCCAGTGAATTCCACCAAACAAGTGAAGCACAACGAGCAGAAGTTCAAAAATCAACCAATGTCTATTTCAGAGTTAATATTTTTGAACTCTCTATTTCTGAACTAGAATAATAATCTTTTCGAACTTCAAAATCTGGACCAATTTCTGAATTATCAAAATTCCCGCCCTTTTCAGGCTTATTAGAAGCCTATTTATAGAGGCATTTTGGGGGGGAATTTTAAATAAAATAATTGTATTTCCCTCCCCTCATTATTTCAATTAATTACATAATGGTCTACTAAAGATATATCGAACTGCCTTCAGACCCCTGCTAGAAGGTTCTGGGCAGTTCTATTATATTCTATTAGGTGGGTTTTACTCAATTGCCCCCACTTGCTAAGGTTTATTTCATTAATGCTTTTTTACTCTACCTATTATACCCTTGGTTATCTGGGTAATTTCAGAAAAACCACATACTAAAGTCATATTTGTCCCTATAGGCTCTATTTAATCTACATAAATGCCATTTATTCTTCCCATTTTACCCCTTTCATTTATGTGTTATTACCCGACCTGCCTTAGGTTTGGCACAATTAGAGCAGTACTTATTTAATAAATAACCACAAGTTAATCATGCCTTTAAAACTTAACCAATTTTAGGTTATAAACTTTTCAATTTTAACCTTTATTACACAAATAGCCACTAAACAGAACTTAATCTTAAGTTGCAAACACAACCACAAAATACTTACACATATAACCCAAGTTCACTTAAGTACTCATAAATTCAGAAGAAACAAATACACGAGTCAAGTTGCAAATATAACCAATTTCATGTTGTTTTGCACAAATAACCCTAATCACGAATTAACTTCCAATTAATCAGAACTCAGAGGATAAATTTGATAATGGTTGAATTCCAAACAATTAAAACCCAATCGAGACAGAATAATAAACAATCACATAAAACTAGCATATTTAACATATGAATCATGAGCAGTTAATGTCAAAAACCTAAAAATACTCACATGATTTCAGGCATGCATAAGATTCAGGGCAAGTATGAATCAAGATACAAAGACAGAGATAGAAGCATGCGTAGGATAAGTTTCAAGTTCTAAGCATGATAGACATGTGAAGCAGTTAACAGAACAAAGTTCAAAAAGAAAAAAAAAGCATGTTTCAGAGAAGATGAACAACTAAAAATGGGGGGTAGGATACTTAGCTTTAGACTTTTCCTTTTCTTTTCTTGATAAAGGTTATGATGCTTCGTAGATGTGAAGAAATACTAGGATGTTTTGAACTAATGTTGGTAATGAATGTTTGGTATATAGAAAGGAGAAATAGCTAATTGTATATGTATGTAATCATGTTTTGCGGTGTCAGATTTCTAGCAAGGCACGAGTAGTTCTATTCAATAAGACAGTTGAATTGCAGCTGAACAAGGGTGAATGACGCCCGAGAATTTGTTTACGGTGTTCAAGATTTTGCTTGTAAGAGTCAAGTGTCTTAAGATTGTGCATGTGGCTAAAGACGGTGGTTTCGTTAGAAGAGATCAAGACTTGTGTTATATTGTGTGAATGATGGGATTCTATGTAACCGTATTGGAAAGCAATGATAACGAATTCAAATCACAGGAAGTTCTTCGAATTAAAGTATTATAGAATATGGTCCTTCTGGGAAACATTGAGAGAGTATTCAGTGGCCTATGGGTCTTAGATGGTGTGGTCTTATGTTCGAGTCTCGTGTGGTAACATGAGTTGTTGTATTATAGTGCTACATAGGCTAATATTAAATTAAAGATGAATCAGAAAGGAAACTAGGTAAATGGATCAATTTGTTAATAAACCGAAATGGTATGATAAGGAATACGATTAATTTCTGGTATATGTTTGAAGTAATGAGTCTCGCAGATATTGTGCAACAAAGCTTTTGAGTGCTGGCAGTTGTGTAACTCGAGATGGGTATAAGGACTCAGTCCTGGCAGTTTAACTTATGCAACGTAATTGGAAGAAAGAGTTGTGATGTGTTTTAATGTGGTTTGAAAAATGAGTGTATTTCCTATTGGTATGCAAAGCTTGGAATGTGTAATGAGTTTTCTCTATATGGGATCATGAAAGTCCTTGACTAGTTGAGTGCGTCGATGTTTGCGGCGTAGGAAAGGGATAAGAATTTCCATGTATCTTAGTATGGTATTGTATATGCGATGTGTTATGGAAAAGTTGATAATGGCATATTCAAGGTTTTGAGATCAGTTCATAATATATGGGAAGTCATTAAAATTATTGAGCAACGCGAACAGCTGCAGGTGATTTAAGAATCGATCTTTCTGGTGATTAAGGAAAATTGTACAACTATTCTAGTGAATTGGCGGGGAATATGGTCCAAAAAGGGCCAGGTAATGTAAACTGATAATATCCAGTGGTATGGTGGTATTCTCTTGTTGGATTGACTATAATAATTGAGTCGTTGATGGCATAGCGAAATTTCTGAATGGCTTTTGTAGTATGAATGGACGCTTGATGTGCGTTATGTATTTGTACGATGAAGTACAGAATCAGGCATGGTGATTCATGTGTTATATATGTGTTAGAGACTTGAAGTTCTCGTTAGTCCGCCTATGCAGTGGTTGTATATTGTGTGTATCAGCACCGTTTGGTGATTATTGGAAATTGGAAGCCCTAATGGCTCTCTCTCAACTTGATATGACGAATTCGGATTATGATACTTGATTGCTGACCGGTCGTCATTGGGTCAGGTTGTCTAGACTAATGTGATATGGACTATGATGGTATGGCGCAGATTGCGTAACAGAGTGCATCAAAGTATGCTCCAACAACGTAGTTGTACCCCAGGAGTAGCAGACGGCTGGTAGGTATTGCTTTGTCAGTTGGTCCTTCGTGACGAATATTAGTGCAGAGGTTTCTACCGTGGATTCAGTTCCGGTATTGGGGAACATTGCCTGACGCGTTTCTTGTGTCCGAGCTTGAGGCTATATATGTTTACTGTAATGAGCAATTCGACTCGATGTGCATTTCTTTTGCGTGGGTTTTATATGGATCGGGTGGCACGCCGCCACGGGTATGGTATCTGGATCGGGTGGCAGCTGCCACGGGTATGTCATTGGAGCGGGTTGCACGCCGCAACAGTGTAATGTGAAAATAGAGTTAGTTATATGTTACCTGGTATACAATACTTCCTGGCTTCTGAGGAAAAGTCCGTATTAAGTATCGCTCGGCGAATGGCACATCGGTTGCGTCCTTTCAGGATTTGATAGCATACATTAATTGTTTCATCGTGGGTGAGGTTAATTGCTTGGGTTCAGACCTAGATCTGTGCGTGGCTGACCGTTTTGAGCTTGGTAGCTTGAGGTGCTTCATGAGTAATAGTGTTTGGATAGAATCATGAATCGTGGCAAGGCCACGTGATGTTATGACCTCTCGAGGAGGATTCAGGTACTCTATTTCTATAATGCGAGACGCGATCTCAGTTCTATGTTATGATGGCACAGAGGAATTGAATTGCAGCTCTTTTGCTGGAGACAGTTGTCATGGTTTGAGTTGTCATGAGTCGAGCATGTTCAGACGTTTCTAATGGAGCCTATATTGTGCTCGTCGCGGCCTAGGCCGGTGTTAAGGTGTCATATCACCAGTGTGGTGTGTTATAACCGAAATGATCATTCGAGTCATTAATGAGAGCGAGCATATGTGATTTCAGCTCGTTAGAAAGGTAATATCGAGGTTTGGCTCCGAAACTTTTTGTGGTATCAGTTTTAAAAGGGAAATGGATTCACGAATGGTTGACCCGAGAGATGGGTTTGGTATATCGCGTGCTTCAGTTGCCGTGGGCAGGATATGGAGGCGTTGGAACAACACTCTATCTAATGAAAAAGGTTTTTCAGTTGGTATTTAGTTATCCTGAGAAATTATTGTGAGTAGAGACTATTGCCTCAAGTGATTGGGTTGTTTGATACATCATATGATCTCACCCGGAGTAGTGAATATGGGTTATTGCAGTGGATTCGAGTGTATCCTGAGTATAGGCATGGGATTTGCATTTGACATATGATTTCAGAAAGTGCAATGTGATTTATGGTTCAGATGGTCTGTGAAATTCTGACTATATGGTATTTTCGGACTTATGTGTGATAGGGTGACGTATGATCGCCCGGATATATGCTTGGTAAGGTCATTCGGCTATTGGGTTGCTTTTAGTACAACCCTGAGTCCGTTCGAGGACGAGCGTTTGTTTAAGTTGGGGAGAATGTAACACCCGGCCAGTCGTTACGGGAATTACCACCCCGTTATGTTTCATTAACATATCTTATGCTTCTATATCAGTGTTAGAACCTATCGGGTGAGTTAGGAGTGAATTGAATTGAAAATGAAGCAAATAGCATGTTTGAAGGAAGTTTGAATATAGAAAGTCAACCTAGAGTTGACTATCGAGTTAGAGTGCTCGGAATCGGATTCTGATGATTCGACTAGTTTCGAGGGATCATTTATGACTTAGGAGAGCAATCGGAATTGAATTTGGATGTCCGGTGTAGTTTTAGGCTTGAATTGACTAAGGTTGAATTTTGGCGAAATCCGAACGGTAGGTGAGATTTTGATCCGGGAGTCGGAATGGAATTCCGACAGTTGCAGTAGCTCCGTTAGGTGATTTTAGATATGCCTGCAAATTTTCAGGTCATTCGGACGTCGTTTGGTCGGGTTTTTGATCGAATGTTAGTTTCGGAAGTTTTGAATAAACTTAGGCTTGAATCCGTGTGTAATGGGAGATTTTGATGTTTACGATGGTGTTTTTATGTTACGAGCAAGTTTGAATGAGGTAATGTGATGTATTGGTGGCTTTGGTTGAGGTCCCGGGGGTCTCGGGATCATTTCGGATGCCTAATGGGCATGTTTTGATCATGAAGTTGTTGCAGAAATTGCAGACAGTGATTGCTCTATGCAATCGCATAGAGTCATTGCGATCGCATAGAAGAGCCTGGAGGGGTGAGAAAAATGTGCTATGCGATCGCATAGCAAGGGGTGCGATCGTATAGGCTTATCAGACTGTACATTGCAATCGCATAACCAGTGCTGTGATCGCAGAGAAGAAAGGATGAGGCCTGGAAGGTTGTGCTATGCGATCGCGGAGGTGCATTGCGATTGCATAGAAGGGGAAATTGGCAGGAAAATTTAACTCTATGCGACCGCATAGGGCCATTGCGATCGTATAGAAGGAATGGTCTGGCAGTGAAATTATAACCAGAACAGAACCAGTCGCGGGTTTCACACCCCAAAACACCATTTTTGAGCCCTAGAGAGAAGAAATCACGGGAAAACGCTGGGAAATCATCGGGTATTCATCGGAGGTAAGTTTCTTGACTCAAAAACATCATTTTATGGTAGAATTAACATCAATCTTCATGAATTTGGGTAGAAATTGTGAAGGATTGTGGCCTAGATATTGAAAACGAAAATTTGGGTTTTGAAAGGCCAATCGAACTCCGATTTTGGTAAATTTTATATGTATGGACTCGTGGCGAGACGAGGGTTCTGGAAATATGAGTTTCGAAATCTTTTGAGATGTGGGCCCGAGGCTCGGGTTTTGCCAATTCCGTGATTTTTGATATTTTTCGAGTTCGTTCGATTGGGTTATGTTCCATTAGCCTATTTTGATATATTTGTACTGATTTTGACTAGTTTTGACGTGCGTGGATGCCGGTTCGAGGAGCTAAGGCGTCGCGGGCATAAGCTTTCGTCGGTTCGAGGTGGGTAATACTTGTAAATGATGTCCTGAGGGTTAGTAAACCCCGGACTTGCACATCTTAGTGTTGTGTTGAGGTGACTTGCACGTCGGATAACGGGCGTGGGGTAGAGCACCATTGGGGATTGTGACTTGGTCCATCCCGCGTAATATATAATAACACCTAATTGTTGAAATGAATTTGACTAATTATCATGCTTGGGCTTCGTGCCGATTATTTGGATCCTTCAGGGATTGGTATCATTGTCTTGATAACACTGTGCATATTTTTATCTAAATTTAAGGTTTAAAAATGGTATTTTGCTATTCAGTATTTTTATAAGTTTATGAAAAACTTGAAAAGGTCTTAATAACACTTTTTTAGTTGTGAGCTAATATGATATTGTTGCCCGTAGGGCTTTCTTGATTATTTGTTAGACTGATTGGGGCCGAGGGCCATAGGTTAGGGCATGACCATTTATGTGAGCATATGCATACACATGCATGGATCGGACCGCACGCCGCAGTGGTATACGGATCGGGCTGCGCGCCGCAGCAGGTGTGATATTAATATTGTGCTTGGGCTGTAGGAGCCCCTCCGGAGTCTGAACCCCCACGGTGAGCACGGGTACCCAAATTGGATCGGGCTACACGCCGTAGCGGTCATATGCATCGCATGGCATACATACATTGGTTTACGTGTACTACGTGGCATAACATTCAGCACTCATACATTACTGGCACACATGCATTAGTTGCCTTATTGACCAGATCACCTGGTGCAAATTGATAAGGAGTGCAGAGCCCGAGGGGCTGATTTGAGTGCGAACTTGCACTACTTGAGAGTGTATCCAGGTAATTGTATATTATCATGAAAGAAAGTAGCTAAAAATCGAGATTTCTAAATAATCTACTCACATATGCTAGAAAGGGATAAAAAGATAGTTCTGTATTGTGTAGCATGAGATAGTGCCTATCGTGGTTTTCTTCCCTTCGGCATTATTTACTTTTATTACTGCTGAGTTGGAAGTACTCACACCCGACTCCCTGCACCTTGTGTGCAGATCCAGGTACATCATAGCAGGGCTGGTTCTATTGCGGCTTGGGAGTGCTTTTGGACAGTCGAGGTAGCTGCCAGCGTTCGCAGGACCTGATTCTCCAGTTTTTCTATATTTTTGTTCTGACCGTCCCACAATTGTGCACAGTTATATTCGCTATTTACACTTTGTATACTCTGTAGAGGCTCATGACTCTTGACCCTTCGGTCTACGGGAGTTGGTATGCGTTGGGACTTGGTTCCCCTGTTTCGATATATTCATCACTGTTATTTTACAATTGATATACTTAAATGGGATAAGGCGAGCTCATAGCTCTATGATTGTTGTTGCTTGGTCGGGCTGGCCTAGCAGTGTGCTGGGCGCCATCACGACCGGATTTGGGGTCGTGACAATCAGATAGGATAGTATATAAAATACCTAAACTTATAGAGCAATTATCAGAAGAAATGAAACTTCATTATTATTACATAACAGGAGTAATGAACGGAAGAAAATACTTAATACTAATAAATACATGACAAGAAGAAAACTATATAACAAGAGAATTAATCACAGAAGATGAGATACTAACTAGTAAAAAATTATACCCCGAATTACCTAAAGGAATGATAACTAGTGAAGAAATAGCGGAAAAATAAATAATTATAGGAGGAATAATTATGATAATAAGATTTAAAATATACCAAGGAGATAAAAATATTATATTAGGAATAAAACGGCTAGAAAAAGTTAAACCATACAGCTTAGATAATGAACAACTAATTATACATTATGAAAATAAGAAAGTAACAATAAAAAGAACTATATTATAAATATGAAAACATATACTAGTAAAAATAATTGTGGAAGGATACTACAATAGATACTACACACCTATGATAGACACGGGATCAGAAGTAAATTTATGTAGATATAATTGTGTCACGACCCAAATCCGGTCGTGATGGCGCCCAACAATCAAGCTAGGCCAGCCAGACCAACAATTTAATTATCACAAAATACCAGTCCCCAAATGGACAACCCAAGAAGAATATATGAGTTTAAGAACTCCAATAATAATAATACTGAATAAAAGTACTAACACTCCCAAAGATCCGGAGTCACAAGTCTAGAGCCTCTAACAAAACCCAACAGGAAATAGAGAGTACGATATAGAAGTACTCAAGTCTGAATACAAAATATAAAGTAACATCTAGAAATGAGAGGAGAAGCTAGGTTCTGTGAACGTAGGCAGCTACCTCAGCAACCCGATATGACACTGCAAACGCTGGAGATGCCTGTCTACTGCTCCTGAGTACCTGAGTCTGCACATAAAAGGTGCAGGGAGTAGGGGTGAGTACTAAGTACTCAGTGAGTAACAAATATATATATGTAGCTGACAGTAAGAAATCCACAAAATACCACAATATGAAGCTACACTACAGTCCGAATCTCCTACGAACTAGCAACAACAATACAATACAGCTACCACAGAGTAATTCAACAAATACAGATGCAATGCAATGCACATAACCGCTACGGCGTGTAGCCCGATCCGATTTAACGTCGACGGCGCTCACTGGGGGTGTGTACGGACTCCGGAGGGGCTCCTACAGCCCAAGCGCAGTACTGCTGCGGCGTGCAGCCCGATCCTCATATCAACCACTGCGGCGTGCAGCCCGATCCCATGCTCAGTCCACAATAAGCAATTAAGTCACAAAACAATTCATTTTCCTTAATTCCGGTTCTCAATTCATAATTTATGAAAAATACTTTAACTTTATTAAATTTGTAAAAGCCGGTGACTTAGCATTTCAAAAGTGTGATTTCAATTTTCAGGACTGAGATCAGTGATTTAAGCAATTATAGCTATCACATAAATATTGTCCTCTAAGGATGCTACAGATCGGCACAAGGCCCCAAACAAGGCTTACAGCCCACAAATAAAGCAAATACAATGTATTTCCAACACTAACAACATATTATTCATTTTCGGGATGGACCAAGTCTCAATCCCCAGTCACAATCAATCCCGCACCTGCCACGGTGTGCGAGCCACGCCCTACTAGCGTCACAATGTGCTAAGCCGGGGTTTCGAACCCTCGGGCTACCATATACACAAACTACTCACCTCTAGCCGGTCGTAGACTCGTCCGCGATGCCTTTTCCTTTGAATTTCGTTGCCTCGTGTGTAGAATCTAGTCAAATAACAATAATTATATCAAATACGGGTCAAAGAATCATAACCCACTTCAATTTATATGAAATTCGCATAATTACACTAAGTTGGTAAAACCCGACCCCGGGCCCACTGCTCGGAAAAATTCGAAATTAGTACCAACGCGATCCTTATCTCGCCACGAGTCCGTGCATATAAAATTTATCGAAATCGGAGTTCAAATGGCCTTCCAAATCCAAAAATCCCGTTTTCAATACTTAGGCCATATTTCTTCAAGATTTCAACCCAATTTCATGAAGATTGATGTTAATACTACCATAAAATGATGTTTTTGAGTCAAGAATCTTACCTCCGACGAATACCCGATGACTTCTCGGTGATTTCCTCGAGTTTTCTTCTCTCTAGGGCTCAAAATTGAGTTTTGGGGGTGTAAACCCCTAACCCCTCTGCTTCTGGATTTTAATTCACTGCCAGAGACTTTTGTTCTTCGCGTTCGCGTGAGCTCCCACGCGTTCGCGAAGAACAGCTCCTCCTTACTCTTCGCGTTCGCGTCGCTTACCACGCGTTCGCCCTGCACAATTTCCATTACCCTTCGCGAACGCGACGCCTCCCACGCGTTCGCGATGTTCAAGCTCCCAGCCGCCCAGATTTCTTCTACGCGTTCACGATACACCTCCCGCGAACGCGAAGCAGAACACCCACGACCCTACGCGAACGCGACCCAATCAACGCGTTCGCGATGCTGAACACCCCTGGCCTACGCGAACGCGACACCCCGACCGCGAACGCGATGCATTGATCTTCTTAGCCTTCGCGAACGCGGCCCATGCCACGCGAACGCGAAGGTCAAAATGATTGGGCAGAAACCTGCAGTTTTCTGCAGATTTTGCCAAGTCCCACAAGCCCGGTTGATGGTCCGAAATCATCCCGAGGCCCCCGGGACCCCAACGAAAACCACCAACGCACTCCAAAACATGATACGAACTTGTTCCAATCATAAAAACACCCTACTAAACATCAAAATCTCCATTTACTCACGGATTCAAGCCTAAGTTTCTTCAAAACTTTCAAAACTAACATCCAATCCAAAACCCGATCAAACGATGTCCGAATGACCTGAAAATTTGCAGGACATATCCAAAATCACATAACGAAGCTACAGAAATTGTCGGAATTCCATTCCGACCCCCGGATCAAAATATCACCTACCATCCGGTTTTCACCAAAATTCAACCTTCGCCAATTCAAGCCTAAAACTACACCGGACCTCCGAATTCAATTCCGATTGTTCTCCTAAGTCCGGAATGATCCGCTTCTGCGACCAAGAGTCCGCTTCAGCGGAATCCGGTTCCGAGCACTCTAACTCAATAGTCAACTCTTGGTTGACTTTCCATATTCAAGCTTTCTTCAAACATGCTATTTGTTTCATTTTCAATCCAAATCACTCCTAACTCACCCAATATACTCTAATACTGTTTTAAAAGCATAAGATATGTAAATGCGAGGTAACGGGGTGGTAATTCCCGTAATGACGGGCCGGGTCGTTACATTCTCCCTAACTTAAACAAACGCTCGTCCGCGAGCGGGTTAAGAAACATACATGGAGTATCAAACAAGTGTAGATATCTACTTCGCATCTTCTGCTCGGTCTCCCAAGTTGCTTCTTCCACGGGACGACCTCTCCATTGCACTTTCACTGAAGCTATATCCTTAGATCTCAGCTTACGAACCTGTCGACCCAAAATGGCTACTGGTTCCACATCATAAGTCAAATCCTCATCTAGCTGTATCGTGCCGAAGTCTAACACATGAGACGGGTCTCCGACATACTTCCGGAGCATAGATACATGGAACACCAGGTAAACTCCCGACAAACTGGGTGGCAAAGCAAGCATATAAGCCACCTCCCCAACTTTCCTAAGCACCTCAAAAGGTCCAATGAACCTTGGGCTCAACTTTCCTTTCTTTCCAAACCTCATAACACCCTTCATAGGCGAAACTTTCAGCAACACCTTCTCACCTACCGAATAAGACACATCTCGGACCTTCCGGTCTGCATAACTCTTCTGACGCGACTGAGCTGTGCGAAGTCTCTCCCGAATCACCTTTACCTTGTCTAAGGCATCTTGGACTAACTCTGTCCCCAACAACCTAGCCTCGCCGGGCTCGAACCAACCGATTGGAGACCTACACCGTCTCCCATATAAAGCTTCATACGGTGCCATCTGAATGCTGGACTGATAGCTATTATTGTAAGCAAACTCCGCCAAAGGCAAATAATCAGCCCATTAACCACCAAAATCAATGACACAAGCACGCAACATGTCCTCCAATATCTGAATAGTACGCTCAGGATTGCCCATTTGTCTGCGGGTGAAATGCTGTGCTCAACTCTACCTGTGAACCCAACTATCACTGAAATGTCCTCCAGAACTGTGAAGTGAAATGGGTACCTTTATTTGATATAATAGAAACTGGAACCCCATGCAACCGCAAAATATCTCTGATAAATATCTCTGCTAACCGCTCCGAGGAGTATGTAGTACACACAGGAATGAAGTGAGCTCACTTGGTCAGCCTATCCACAGTCACCCAAACCGAATCAAACTTCCTCACTGTCCGAGGGACTCCATGAACAAAGTCCATAGTAATCCTTTCCCACTTCCACTCGAGAATATCAATACGCTAAAACACGCATCCGGGCTTCTGATGCTCATACTTGACCTGCTGACAGTTTAGACACCGATCCACATGGCTCACAATATCTTTCTTCATCTTTCTCCACCAGTAATGCTGCTTCAAATCCTGATACATCTTCGCGGCTCCTGGATGAATAGAATACCGCGAACCGTGGGCCTCCTCCAATATCAACTCACGCAGGCCATCAACATTGGGCACGCATATCCGGCCCTGCATCCGCAATACACCATCACTATCAATAGTGACATCTCCGGCATCATCATGCTGTACTCTGTCCTTAAGGACAAGTAAGTGTGGATCATCATACTGGCGCTCTCGAATACGATCATATAAAGAAGAACGAGCTACTACACAAGCCATTACCCGACTGGGCTCAGAAATATCCAGCCTTACCATCTGATTAGCTAACGCCTGAACATCAACTGCTAGGGGTCTCTCCCCAACCGGAATATACGCCAAACTGCCCATACTAATAGCCTTCCGGCTTAATGCATCAGCCACTACATTGGCTTTCCCGGGATAATAAAAGATAGTAATATCATAGTCTTTAAGCAATTCAAGCCATCTCCGCTGCCTCAAATTTAGATCTTTTTGCTTAAACAAATGCTGAAGGCTGCGGTGGTCCGTATATACATCACAAGATACACCATATAGATAATGCCTCCAAATCTTCAAGGCATGAACAATAGCAACTAACTCCAAATCATGAACAGGGTAGTTTTTCTCGTGGGGCTTTAGCTGACGAGAAGCATAAGCAATTACCTTACCTTCCTGCATCAACACACAACCTATCCCCACTCTCGAGGCATCACAATAAACGGTATATGAACCTGAAGCTGATGGCAATACTAACACTGGAGCTGTGGTCAAAGCCTCTTTGAGCTTCTGAAAGCTCTCTTCACATACATCAGACCACACAAATGGAGCATTCTTCTGTGTCAACTTAGTCAACGGTGAAGCAATAGATGAGAAATCCCGAACAAACCGACGATAATAGCCTGCCAAGCCGAGAAAACTCCGAATCTCTGTAGCTGAGGAAGGTCTGGGCCAATTCTGCACTGCCTCAACCTTCTGTGGATCAACCCGAATACCATCACTGGACACTATATGTCCCAGAAAACCCACAGTATCAAGCCATAACTCACACTTAGTGAATTTTGCATAAAGATTCTCTTCTCTCAACCTCTGCAATGCCACTCTCAAATGCTGTGCATGCTCCTCCTGGCTGCGTGAATATACCAGGAATATCATCAATAAACACAATCACAAAAGAATCAAGGTACGGCCGAAATACACTATTCATCAAGTGCATGAATGCAACTGGGCATTAGTCAGCCCGAAAGACATCACCAGGAACTCGTAGTGCCCATATCGCGTCCTGAATGCTGTCTTCATAATATCTGAGTCCTGAGTCTGGTCAGCCGGTGGGTCAGCAGGTGCTGGCGCTGCTGCCCTACCTCTACCACGACCACGGCCTCTGGGTGCCATTGGTGGTCGTCCGCCACGTCCGTTAGCTCGTGTTCTCGCCATCTGTGAGAGAATAGAATATGGAAAGATTTAATTTCATGATAACACAAATCGCACGATATGAATTCAAGAAAATGAGGTTTTTCCTAAAGTTTCTATAGCCCTTCGAGGATAGATACGGACGTCTACGTACCGATCTGCGAAAGCCTACTAAATCGGCTCATGACTCGCGAGTCCTAATAACCTAGAGCTCTGATACCAACTTGTCACGACCCAAATCCGGCCGTGATGGCGCCCAACAATCAAGCTAGGCCAGCCAGACCAACAATTTAATTATCACAAAATACCAGTCCCAAAATGGACAACCCAAGAAGAATGTATGAGTTTAAGAACTCCAATAATAATAATACTGAATAAAAGTACTGACACTCCCAAAGATCCGGAGTCACAAGTCTAGAGCCTCTAACAAAACCCAACAGGAAATAGAGAGTACGATATAGAAGTACTCAAGTCTGAATACAAAATATAAAGTAACATCTAGAAATGAGAGGAGAAGCTAGGTTCTGCGAACGTAGGCAGCTACCTCAGCAACCCGATATGACACTGCAAACGCTGGAGATGCCTGTCTACTGCTCCTGAGTACCCGAGTCTGCACACAAAAGGTGCAGGGAGTAGGGGTGAGTACTAAGTACTCAGTGAGTAACAAATATATATATGTAGCTGACAGTAAGAAATCCACAAAATACCACAATATGAAGCTACACTACAGTCCGAATCTCCTACGAACTAGCAGCAACAATACAATACAACTACCACAGAGTAATTCAACACATACAGATGCAATGCAATGCACATAACCGCTACGGCGTGTAGCCCGATCCAGTTTAACGTCGACGGCGCTCACTGGGGGTGTGTACAGACTCCGGAGGGGCTCCTACAGCCCAAGCGCAATACTGCTGCGGCGTGCAGCCCGATCCTCATATCAACCACTGCGGCGTGCAGCCCGATCCCATGCTCGGTCCACAATAAGCAATTAAGTCACAAAACAGTTCATTTTCCTTAATTCCAGTTCTCAATTCATAATTTATGAAAAATACTTTAACTTTATTAAATTTGTAAAAGCGGTGACTTAGCATTTCAAAAGTGTGATTTCAATTTCCAGGACTGAGATTAGTGATTTAAGCAATTATAGCTATCACATAAATATTGTCCCAGTATAATCCCACTTAGTGGGGTCTGGGGAGGGTAGTGTGTACGCAGACCTTACCCCTACCCTAGGGTAGAGAGGCTATTTCCAAATAGACCCCCGGCATCCTTCCCTCCAAAGCAATAAGCAATTATAGCTATCACATAAATATTGTCCTCTAAGGACGCTACAGATCGACACAAGGCCCCAAACAAGGCTTACATCCCACAAATATAGCAAATACAGTGTATTTCCAACACTAACAACATATTATTCATTTTCAGGATGGACCAAGTCTCAATCCCCAATCACAATCAATCCCGCACCTGCCACGGTGTGCGAGCCACGCCTACTAGCGTCACAATGTGCTAAGCCGGGGTTTCGAACCCTCAGGCTACCATATACACAAACTACTCACCTCTAGCCGGTCGTAGACTCGTCCGCGATGCCTTTTCCTTTGAATTTCATTGCCTCGTGTGTAGAATCTAGTCAAATAACAATAATTATATCAAATACGGGTCAAAGAATCATAACCCACTTCAATTTATATGAAATTTGCATAATTACACTAATTTGGTAAAACCCGACCCCGGGCCCACTGCTCGGAAAAATCCGAAATTAGTACCAACGCGATCCTTATCTCGCCACGAGTCCGTGCATATAAAGTTTATCGAAATCGGAGTTCAAATGGCCTTCCAAATCCAAAAATCCCGTTTTCAATACTTAGGCCATATTTCTTCAAGATTTCAACCCAATTTCATGAAGATTGATGTTAATACTACCATAAAATGATATTTTTGAGTCAAGAATCTTACCTCCGATGAATACCCGATGACTTCTCAGTGATTTCCTCGAGTTTTCTGCTCTCTAGGGCTCAAAATTGAGTTTTGGGGGTGTAAACCCGTAAGCTCTCTGTTCTGCAATTTAATTCACTGCCAGAGACTTTTGTTCTTCGCGTTCGCGAAGAACAGTTCCTCCTTACTCTTCGCGTTCGCGTCGCTTACCACGCGTTCGCGATGCACAATTTCCATTACCCTTCGCGAACGCGACGCCTCCCACGCGTTCGCGATGTTCAAGCTCCCAGCCGCCCATATTTCTTCTACGCGTTCGCGATACACCTCCCGCGAACGCGAAGCACAACACCCACGACCCTACGCGAACGCGACCCAAGCAACGCGTTCGCGATGCTCAACACCCCTGGCCTACGCGAACGCGACACCCCGACCGCGAACGCGATGCATTGATCGTCCTGGCCTTCGCGAACGCGGCCCATGCCACGCGAACGCGAAGGTCAAAATGACTTGGCAGAAACCTGCAGTTTTCTGCAGATTTTGCCAAGTCCCACAAGCCCGGTTGATGGTCCGAAATCATCCCGAGGCCCCCGGGACCCCAACGAAAACCACCAACGCACTCCAAAACATGATACGAACTTGTTCCAATCATAAAAACACCCTACTAAACATCAAAATCTCCATTTACTCACGGATTCAAGCCTAAGTTTCTTCAAAACTTTCAAAACTAACATCCAATCCAAAACCCGATCAAACGATGTCCGAATGACCTGAAAATTTGCGGACATATCCAAAATCACATAACGAAGCTACAGAAATTGTCGAAATTCCATTCCGACCCCCGGATCAAAATATCACCTACCATCCGGTTTTCGCCAAAAATCAACCTTCGCCAATTCAAGCCTAAAACTACACCGGACCTCCGAATTCAGTTCCGATTGTTCTCCTAAGTCATAAATGATCCAACGGAACTAGTCGAATCATCAAAATCCGGTTTTGAGCACTCTAACTCAATAGTCAACTCTTGGTTGACTTTCCATATTCAAGCTTTCTTCAAACATGCTATTTGTTTCATTTTCAATCCAAATCACTCCTAACTCACCCGATATACTCTAATACTGTTTCAAAAGCATAAGATATGTAAATGCAATGTAACGGGGTGGTAATTCCCGTAACGACGGGCCGGGTCATTACAAAATGCCTACCAGAAGAGAAATGGGAAAAACTTAGAACACCCTTACCAGTAACAGGATTTAACAACGAAGGAAGCATAATTACTCACAAATCAAAAAATATAAAAATACAAATCTGGGATAAAATACTTACTATAGAAGAAATATATAATTTTGAATTACCCACAAGAGATATTTTACTAGGAATACCGTTCTTAGATAAACTATACCCACAATTAATAACTAAAACACACTGGTGGTTTACAACACCATGTAAACAAAAATAAGAGCAAGAAGAGTTCTAAAAAAGAAAAGAAAAGCAACTGATTGGATAAAAGGAAGTGAGAAAATAACACAAAAATTAGAAAATGAAAAAGAAGATACTAATAAAATAGAATTAATTATTTTTTCAATAAATACAGTTAAAATAATCCAAGAAAAACTAGAACCATTGTATAGTGAAAACCCCTTACAAGGTTGGGAAAAACATAAAACAAAGGTAAAAATAGAGCTAATTGATGAAAATAGTATAATAACACAAAAACCCTTAAAATATAATTTCAAAGATTTAAATGAATTTAAAATACATATTGACGAATTACTAGAACAAGGTTATATACAATAAAGCAATAGTAAACATACAAGTCCAGCATTTATAGTAAATAAACATAGTGAACAAAAAAGAGGAAAAAGTAGAATGGTTATTGATTATAGAAATCTAAATGCAAAAACTAAGACATATAATTACCCAATACCAAATAAAATACTAAAAATAAGACAAATCCAAGGATATAACTATTTTAGTAAATTTGATTGTAAATCGGGATTTTATCACTTAAAGTTAGAAGAAGAATCCAAAAAATTAACAGCATTTACTGTACCCCAAGGATTTTATGAATGGAACGTGTTACCTTTTGGATATAAAAATGCACCAGGTAGATATCAACATTTTATGGATAACTATTTCAAACAACTTGAAAATTGCATAATATACATTGATGATATACTATAATATTCAAAAACACAAGATGAACATATAAAATTATTAGAAAAATTTATACATATTATAGAAAGATCGGGAATAAGCCTAAGTAGAAAAAAGGCAGAAATAATGAAAAATCAAATAGAATTTCTAGGAATAGAAATAGATAAAAGTGGAATTAAAATGCAAACTCATATAGTACAAAAGATAATAAATTCAAATGAACAATTAGATACAAAAAAGAAACTACAATCATTTTTAGGATTAGTAAACCAAGTAAGAGAATATATACCAAAATTAGCAGAGACTTTAAAACCATTGCAGAAAAATCTAAAAAAGGATATAGAGTATCACTTTAGTGAAGAAGATAAAAAACAAGTAAGAAAAGTTAAATAAATATGTAAAAATCTACCAAAACTATACTTCCTAGATGAAGATAAAAAATTTACATATATAGTAGAATCGGATGCAAGTGAAAAAAGCTATGGAGGAGTATTAAAATACAGGTATGATAAAGAAAAAATAGAACATCATTGTAGGTATTATTCAGGAACATTCACAAACCCGGAGATAAAATGGGAAATCAATAGAAAGGAATTATATGCAGTATATAAATGTTTATTGGCATTTGAACCATATATTATATATAATAAGTTTATTATAAGAACAGATAATACACAAGTAACATGGTGGCTAACCAGGAAGATACAAGATTGAGTTACAACAAAGGAAATACGGAGACTAGTGCTGAATATACTGAATTTTACATTTACAATTGAAGTAATCAATACTAACAAAAATGTCATTGCAGATTACATATCAAGACAAAGCTACACAAATTGAACCAGATACATTGCAAAATCTAATGAAAGCCATTTCAGAGCTAACTACGCAAGTAGGAAGCATGAATACTGAGCTGCAAATTATGAAGAAAAACATAAGTCAGCAGCATGACTATAAAAATGCGGAACTAAGTCAGCAACATGACTTAAAATATGCGGAGATAAAAGGTGGCGATGGGAAACACCTAAAAACCCAAACTAATGTTTGTTTAGATACAGCTGCAGGTACAAGCAGATCAGCTAGCAAAAAGCCATATGTAAACACCAATCTAAACAATGTATTTACAAAGCCATTTATGCCAAAATTACCACAACAAATACCTACAACTCCACAAACCACAAGCTATGCAAATAGTTTAAACCAAGATAAGAAATCATATAACCACATTACCAGAAACTATATTGAAAATATATACCAGATCCAAACATACTTAAACAAAAACCCCAGATCTACTACCACCACAAACTCACAAGAAGACTACGTAACACAAAAGCTACAAAGTTATAATAGGTTGATTGCTCAACCTAAGACTAGAACAAATTTAGTAACAACTTGTTTTAATTACGGATTACTTAATACCGTATATACATATGATAGAGAAGAAATAAAAGGGATACCAGAACTATACAAAGCATTTATTACTTTCAAAAGAATTACAAAAGGAAACTTATTCTTCATTAAGGTCTACCCAGCTACAACAGAGATATTATTCGACGAAATAAAGCCTGTCATTCAGATCGTAAAAATAGGACTGACGCAGCAAATGATCATACCAAAAGATAGAAATACAAAGGACAGATATACCTGAATTCTATGCGAACAAAAGAATTATTGGCTTAGCTACTATTATCCAAGAATTAGCTAATAATTATTTAAATGGAAATCCAATATGGAGTTATTATAACAGAGATCAGTTAATGATATACGCCAACTCCAAGGAGCAAAGGAAAATAGATATGGATGAAGTCCGAAATTGGATCTTATCACTACTTAAACCAGAGGTACAACCAAAAACCAAAGCACTGAAAAACGGATTTATCTCTACAGAGCTATTGACAAGATATTGTAAAATAATAGGACATAAATATCCAGATCATATATGTTCAAAATGTACTGGAGAAGATAACTTTGTTCCAGCCGTCCAAATGGAATAAAAAACAAGTGGACAAATATTATTACATGAAGACAAAGAAGTAAAAAGATATGAAGAAGATATGAAGACCAAGAGGCCGACAAAAACAAAGGAAAAAGCAAGAAAGAGACATAAAGAGAAAGAAGATAAAAAGTGATGTAATAGGAATATTTACTTTTCTTTATGTAAAGAGTCAGAGTCGTAGAAGTCATAGTCGTAAATAGTAAGAGTCAAGTTACTATTCGTTAATAGTAAGAGTCAAGTTACTATTCGTAAATAGTAAGAGTCAAGTCACTATTCATAAATAGTAAATGTCAATGAATAGTAAAGGTCATCTTACTTCTCTATATAAAGGAGTAAGTAGATAGAAGAAAGATATCAGAAAAGAGAGAATTCTCTCTTTATATCGGAAAAAATACAAATCAATAAAAAATTCTCTCTTTCATAAATACTCTCTCAAATAAGCTATAAGATTCAACAAGATATGTCGAACTCGAAGGAGATACAAAGTCAGGTAAAATCATTTTTGTTGTTGCATAGCTAAATTCTTATATTCCTGATAATCATCTTATAATACTATAACTTTCATCATGTTATAATAATGCTATAAAGAATAATTTGAGCAAGTTTGCCATGGAAGTATGCTAAAATTAAACCTAGGCTAAGTCACTCCTAATGGGAAACCGGTGAGGCGAGAAGATGCCGTTTAGGAGAGTACCGCAGTTGAGGACATTGCTAGGGTAAATGATTAGAGCAAAGGGCCATGGTAGTGACCAGAAAAATTGTTCTTTATATCCTATTATTATATGATGAATATGATAGTAAAGTAAGAAGATTAGAAGGAATATCATAAGAATAATAGAAACATATGAAATAATGATAACATACCTACTAGCCGAAATGGCAGATAATTATAAGATATTAATTTTTTATATAATTAGAAAGATAACCGAACCTGAAATTAGAAAAAATATATGGAATCAAATTCAAGAATATGAAAATCTAATTTTAACAGAAATAATTAACCAAGATTGAAGTGAAGAACTAGAAGAACTAGAAGAAGCCTATAATAATGACGAACTAGAAAGAGTATATAATTATGACTATACAAATACATGGGATTCAGGATCCGAAACAGACTAAGATATGATAAATTACGAATATTTAAATTATTGGACAGAAACTATGCTTGAAATAGCTAAAACCGAACAAAATATGAAAAATAATTTAGATAATTATATGCAAACTAAAAAAATCACACACATAGAGTCATTAAATAAAAATATAGAAAAATTACTGTTATTAAAAACTTTAGCTAAAGAAAATTATAATTTAGCATTTAACCAGCAATGAATAAAAAATCTAATCAATTACCAACACAGTTAGTAACTAATCAATCTAAACGACCTATAACAAAGCTAATCGGAGATATACCCGACCCGACCCCCCAATTTGCTCTGATACCAAATTGGGGGGTTGGGTTGGTCGTAGGCCGATGCGTCCTACTACAATCATATTACATTACTCCCAATCTGTTATGACTACAATCGTATTAGTCCAATGGACTTATGTGGTTGTCGTAGGCCGATGCGTCCTACTACAATCGTATTACATTACTCCCAATCTGTTATGACTACAATCGTATTAGTCCAATGGACTTATGTGGTTGTCGTAGGCCGATGCATCCTACTACAATCGTATTACATTACTCCCATCTGTTATGACTACAATCGTATTAGTCAAATGGACTTATTTGGTTGTCGTAGGCCGATGCGTCCGAGTATATGAATGGAATCATATTCATTCACGGTCAATTACTAAATAACAACTACGATATATAAATGGAAGTTCCTATGATTACAATCGTATTAGTCCAATGGACTTATGTGGTTGTCGTAGGCCGATGCGTCCTAGTATATGAATGAAATAATATTCATAGATGGTGATAACAACTAGGTCGGAAATCCAAACTAGAGTAAGAATTTGAGAAGTAAATGCGGAAGCAATAACCACAGGAATTGAACAACTAGAATTAAAGAGACGAAAATAAAGGATATGGGAAAGATTCAAGGAAAGAATTCCGAGAACTTTCAAGAACGCAAGTTCTATAGCCTTGACAAGATCAAAGTAACAACGTCTTGATTTATGAAAGAAATCAAACTCCTTTACTTAAAAAGCAATTCAAAACAAAAGATTCGGATCTTGACCACTTTACGAGTAACTTGAGACAACAATTAATACTAGTATTAATCGCCTTCTAAGAATACCACAAAGGAATCAAAGATATCACAAAAGAGAAGTAATCTTACTATCTTGAACTATGAACTAGTAAAGGTTGAAAGATAAATCTCAAAGCACAAGTAACAAAGGTTCAAAAGAACTCTCAAAGTATGATATACTCAATCAATAATAATGTGTCTTATGAATGACAAGAACACCCTATTTATAGGAGTACAAAGGCATAAAAATAACATTAAAAAACTAGGTGGGGTGGTTGTAATAGAAAGCATAATTATTACAATAAGGTAGGTGGTTGCTAAAGTCTAAGAAAAGTCTTTGGTTAGGTGAGGGGCGTCCAAGACCCTCTGGGGCAGATTTGGGTCTTAAAACAACTAGTTTGGGCCATTTGTTTGGACTCCAATTGGGCTCCTTTTGTAGTACCTCCTTTTGGACTTCTTTTAAGCTCATTTTGAGCCATTTTGGTGTACTCCAAGGGCTGATTTGGGTGACCAAATCTTCCTCCTCTTGGACTTCAATTTGAGCTACCAAATAATTGTAAAACTTCAACAATTCTTCTCCTCTGGGCTGGAGTTCTTTCTCCACAATTAAAGGCTTCTTTATGTCCACTTGAAGTCCAATGATCGTGTTTTGAAATTCTTTAGCGTGACATCTTGTTAAAGGTCCTCTTTGAGATTGCGACGCTTCATCCTTGTACTTGAATAGAATTGAGCTTCCTAGGATGCTATCCGATGGTCAATTACTAAATAACAACCACGATATATAAATGGATGGTCTTATTACTACAATCGTATTAGTCAAATGGACTTATGTGGTTGTCGTAGGCCGATGCGTCCAAGTATATGAATGAAATAATATTCATAGATGGTCAATTACTAAATAACAACCACGATATATAAATGAAAGGTCCTATTACTACAATCGTATTAGTCAAATGGACTTATGTGGTTGTCGTCGGCCGATGCGTCCTACTACAATCGTATTACATTTCTCCCAATCTGTTATGACTACAATTGTATTAGTCAAATGGACTTATGTGGTTGTCGTAGGCCGATGCGTCCTACTATATGAATGAAATCATATTCATTCACAGTCAATTACTAAATAACTACCACGATATATAAATGGAAGTTCCTATGACTACAATCTTATTAGTCCAATGGACTTATGTGGTTGTCGTAGGCCGATGTGTCCTAGTATACAACTGAAATCATATTCATTCACGGGCAATTATTAAATAACAACCACGATATATAAACGGATGATCCTATGTCTACAATAGTATTAGTCAAATCTTATGTGGTTGTCGTAGGCCGATGCGTCCTAGTATGTGGTTGTCGTGGGCCGATGCTTCCTACTACAATCGTATTACATTACTCCCAATATATTATGACTACAATCGTATTAGTCAAATGGACTTATGTGGATGTCGTAGGCCGATGCGTCCTACTACAATCGTATTACATTACTCCCAATCTGTTATGGCTACAATCGTATTAGTCAAATGGACTTATGTGGTTGTCGTAGGCCTATGAGTCCTACTATATGAATGAAATCATATTCATTCACAGTCAATTACTAAATAACTTCCACGATATATAAACGGAAGTTCCTATGACTACAATCTTATTAGTCCAATGGACTTATGTGGTTGTCGTAGGCCGATGCGTCCTAGTATATAAATTAAATCATATTCATTCACGGTCAATTATTAAATAACAACCACGATATATAAACGGAAGGTCCTATTACTACAAGCATATTAGTCCAATGGACTTATGTGGATGTTGTAGGCCGATGCGTCCTACTACAATTGTATTACATTACTCCTAATCTGTTATGACTACAATCGTATTAGTCAAATGGACTTATGTGGTTGTCGTAGGCCGATGCGTCCTACTACAAATGTAATGGACTTATATGATTGTCGTAGACCAACGCATCTTAGTATGAACGTATGACATTACTCTCAATACGATATATAAACGGAAGGTCCTATGACTACAATCATATTAAATTACTACAAATCTGTTATGACTACAATCGTATTAGTCAAATAACCTTATGTGGTTGTCGTAGGCCGATGCGTCCTACTACAATCATATTAGTCAAATGGACTTATGTGATTGTCGTAGGCCGATGCGTCCTACTATAATCATATTACATTACTCCCAATCTATTATGACTACAATCGTATTAGTCAAATGGACTTATGTGGTTGTCGTAGGCCGATGCGTCCTAGTTTGTGGTGGTCGTAGGCCGATGCGTCCTACTACAGTCGTATTACATTACTCCAAATCTGTTATGACTACAATCGTATTAGTCCAATGGACTTATATGGTTGTCGTAGGCTGATGCGTCCTACTACAGTCGTATTACAATACTCCCAATCTGTTATGACTAGAATTATATTAGTCAAATGGACTTATTTGGTTGTCATAGGCCGATACGTCCTAGTATATGAATGAAATCATATTCATTCACGGTCAATTACTAAATAACAACCAGGATATATATACGGATGTTCCTATGACTACAATCATATTAGTCAAATGGACTTATGTGGTTGTCGTAGGCCGATGCGTCCTAGTATATGAATGAAATAATATTCATAGATGGTCAATTACTAAATAACAACAATGATATATAAACGGAAGGTCCTATTACTAAGATCGTATTAGTCAAATGGACTTATGTGGTTGTCGTAGGCCGATGCAACCTACTATAATCGTATTACATTACTCCCAATCTGTTATGACTACAATCGTATTAGTCAAATGGACTTATGTGGTTGTCGTAGGCCGATGCGTCCTAGTATATGAATGAAATAATATTCATAGATGGTAAATTACTAAATAACAACCACGATATATAAACAGAAGTTCCTATGACTACAATCGTATTAGTCCAATGGACTTATGTGGTTTTCGTAGGTCGACGCGTCCTTGTATATGAATGAAATCATATTCATTCATGGTCAATTGCTAAATAACAACCACGATATATAAACGGAAGTTCCTATGACTACAATCGTATTAGTCCTATAGACTTATGTTATTGTCGTAGGCCGATGCGCCCTAGTATATGAATGAAATCGTATTCATTCACGGTCAATTACTGAATAACCACGATATATAAACGGAAGTTCCTATTACTACAATCATATTAGTCCAATGGACTTATGTGGTTGTCGTAGGCCGATGCGTCCTACTACAATCGTATTACATTACTCCCAATCTGTTATGACTACAATCGTATTAGTCAAATGGACTTATGTGATTGTTGTAGGCCGATGCGTCCTAGTATGAACGTATGACATTACTCCCAATCTGTTATGACTACAATCGTATTAGTCAAATGGACTTATGTGGTTGTCGTAGGCCGATGCGTCCTACTACAATCGTATTACATTACTCCCAATCTGGTATGACTATAATCGTATTAGTCAAATGGACTTATGTGGTTGTCGTAGGCCGATGGGTCCTACTACAATCGTATTACATTACTCCCAATCTGTTATGACTACAATCGTATTACATTATGGACTTATATGGTTGTCGTAGGCCGATGCGTCCTGCTACAATCGTATTACATTACTCCCAATCTGTTATGACTACAATCTTATTAGTCAAATGGACTTATGTGATTGTCGTAGGCCGATGCGTCCTAGTATATCAATGAAATCATATTCATTCATGGTCAATTACTAAATAAAAACCAGGATATATAAACGGAAGGTCCTATGACTACAATCGTATTAGTCAAATGGACTTATGTGGTTGTCGTAGGCCGATGCATCCTACTACAATAGTATTACATTACTCCCAATCTGTTATGACTACAATCGTATTAGTCAATTGGACTTATGTGGTTGTCGTAGGCTGATGCGTCCTAGTATGAACGTATGATATTACTCCCAATACGGTATATAAACAGAAGGTCCTATTACTACAATCGTATTAGTCCAATGGACTTATGTGGTTGTCGTATGCCGACATGTCCTACTACAATCGTATTACATTACTCCCAATCTGTTATGACTACAATCGTATTAGTCAAATGGACTTATGTGGTTGTCGTAGGCCGATGCGTCCTAGTATGAAGTTGTCGTATGCCGATGCGTCCTAGTATATGAATGAAATCATATTCATTCACGGTCAATTACTAAATAACAACCACGATATATAAACGAAAGGTCCTATTACTACAATCGTATTAGTCAAATTGACTTATGTGGTTGTCGTAGGCCGATGCGTCCTAGTATGAACGTATGACACTCCTACTACAATCGTATTACATTACTCCCAATCTGTTATGACTACAATCGTATTAGTCAAATGGACTTATGTGGTTGTCGTAGGCCGATGCGTCCTAGTATATGAATGAAATCATATTCATTTACGGTTAATTACTAAATAACAACCACGATATATAAACGGAAGTTCCTATGACTACAATCGTATTAGTCCAATGGACTTATCTGGTTGTCGTAAACCGATGCGTCCTACTACAATCGTATTACATTACTCCAAATCTGTTATGACTACAATCGTATTAGTCAAATGGACTTATGTAATTGTCGTGGGCCGATGCGTCCTAGTATGAACGTATGACATTACTCCTAATATGTTATGACTACAATCGTATTTGTCAAATGGACTTATGTGGTTGTCGTAGGCCGATGCGTCCTACTACAATCATATTACATTACTCCCAATCTGTTATGACTATAATCGTATTAGTCAAATGGACTTATGTGGTTGTCGTAGGCCAATGCGTTCTACTACAATCGAATACATTACTCCCAATCTGTTATGACTACAATAGTATTACATTATGGACTTATATGGTTGTCGTAGGCCGATGCGTCCTACTACAATCATATTACATTACTCCCAATTTGTTATGACTACAATCGTATTAGTCAACTGGACTTATGTGATTGTCGTAGGCCGATGCGTCCTAGTATATGAATGAAATCATATTCATTCACGGTCAATTACTAAATAACAACCACGATATATAAACGGAAGGTCCTATGACTACAATCTTATTAGTCAAATGGACTTATGTGGTTATCGTAGGCCGATGCGTCCTACTATGATCGTATTACATTACTCCCAATCTGTTATGACTACATCGTATTAGTCAAATTGACTTATGTGGTTGTCGTAGGCCGATGCATCCTAGTATAAACGTATGAACTTACTCCCAATACGATATATAAATGAAGGTCCTTTTACTACAATCATATTAGTCCAATGGACTTATGTGGTTGTCGTTGGCCGACGCATCCTACAACAATCGTATTACATTACTCCCAATCTGTTATGACTACAATCGTATTAGTCAAATGGACTTATTTGGTTGTCGTAGGCCTATGCGTCCTAGTATATGAATGAAATCATATTCATTCACGGTCAATTACTAAATAACAACAACGATATATAAACGGAAGGTCCTATTACTACAATCGTATTAGTCAAATGGACTTATGTGGTTGTCGTAGGCCGATGCATCCTAGTATATGAATGAAATCATATTCATTTAGGGTCAATACTAAATAACAACCACGATATATAAATGGAAGGTCCTATTACTACAACCGTATTAGTCAAATGGGCTTATCTGGTTGTCGTAGGTCGATGCGTCCTACTACAATCGTATTACATTACTCCCAATCATATTAGTCCATTTGACTAATACGATTGTAGTATGAACGTATGACATTACTTCCAATACGATATATACACGGAAGGTCCTATGACTACAATCGTATTAGTCAAATGGACTTATGTGGTTGTCGTAGGCTGATGCGTCCTACTACAATCGTATTACATTACTCCCAATCTGTTATGACTAAAATCGTATTACTCAAATGGACTTATGTGGTTGTCGTAGGCCGATGCGTCCTCGTATATGAATGAAATCATATTCATTTATGGTCAATTACTAAATAACAACCACGATATATAAACGGAAGTTCCTATGACTACAATTGATAGCATCACTGATAAGGATAGAGTTTTGGAAGCTCCAAGAAGGCCATTTACAAGATCTCAAGCTATGGAATTGCAAACTAAGGTTGCTGGACTTCAATGGCAAATAAAGAAGCTTCTAACTATGGAGGAAGAGCTCATGCCCAAAGGAGAAGAGTTGTCGAAGTTTTACAACTATTTGGTTGCTCAAATTGAAGTCCTAGATGAGGAAGATTTGGTTACCCAAATCTGCCCATGGAGTCACCAAATGGGCTCAAAATGAGCTTAAAAGAGTTCCAGAAAGAGGTGTTACAAGAGCAGCCCAATTGGAGTCCAAACAAATGGCCCAAAACTAGTTGTTTTAAGGCCCAAATCTGCCCCAAAGAGTCTTGGCCGTCCCTCACCTACCAAAGACTTTTCTTAGACTTTAGCAACCACCTACCTCATTGTAATAATTGTGTTTTCCGCTACAACCACCCCATCTAGTTTTTAGTGTTATTTTTATGCCTTTGTACTCCTATAAATAGGGTGTTCTTCTCCTTCATAAGACACATTATTATTGAGTGAGTATATCATACTTTGAGAGTTCTTTTGAACCTTTGTTACTTGTGCTTTGAGATTTATCTTTCAACCTTTACTAGTTCATAGTTCGAGGTAGTAAGATTACTTCTCTTTTGTGATATCTTTGATTCCTTTGTGGTATTCTTAGAAGGCGATTAATACTAGTATTAATTGTTGTCTCAAGTTACTCGTAAAGTGGTGAAGATCCGAATCTATTGTTTTGATTTGCTTTTAAGTAAAGGCATTTGATTTTTTTCATAAATCAATACGTTGTTACTTTGATCTTGTCAAGGCTATAGAACTTGCGTTCTTGAAAGTTCTCGGAATTCTTTCCTTGAATCTTTCCCATATCCTTTATTTTCGTCTCTTTAATTCTAGTTGTTCAATTCATGTTGTTATTGCTTCCGCATTTACTTCTCAAATTCTTACTCTAGTTTGGATTCCCGACCTAGTTGTTATCAAGTGGTATTCAGAGCGGTTCTATCAAGATTTCGTTCTTGATAATTCTTGGGATATTTTGAAAAAAAATAAAAATAAAAAATAAAAACAAAAAAAAACAAAAAAAACGAAATCCAATTTAAAACAAGATGAAATACAATTGCTTGCTCTCCAGGATATATCTTTTGTATCTAAGTGTTTCCAAAAATTAACAAAGGAAACAAGAAGAGGGGATCCTTGATTTTGTTACTCTCTGTATTCTACACATTTATATTTTTCCTTTTTGTTCGTGTCTTATTTCAACCGAGCCTAAAAGTTCTAGGATTTGGTTCTTTCTTCTTTTAATTGTTCCCAAAAAAAAACAAAAGAAAAATCTGAGTTTTACTACTAAGAACTACATACAAGTTAGGTTTAACTATAAATCTATAAAGTACTTGTTCAAAGGTTATTTCGAGTGAAAAAAAAAAGAAGCTAATTTGTGTGATACAATTTTTAAAGATGTCACATACAGGTAGTGTGTCACGCCCAAAATCGGGGAACATGACCGGCGCCTGACCGGGTTGCCCCAGTCAAGCGGACCTGGGTGCCTTTCATTCCCACGCGTTACCCCCGTGTTGATTGTTTCTCATTAACCAAATATCTTACGAACCATGAATGATTTCACATTAAACAAATAAAACCATACGAGTGATTCATTAATAAGTTTGCAGTTTTTACAACGCCTGGCATAACATAATGTATACATAATACTGGAGTCCCACAATTTACATGTCTACAGAGCCTCTAGGATACAAAAAAAAGGGATACAATACTTGCCGGTAACAAGGCTCCGGCTATACCTTACAAAACCAAAATGAAATCTAAACAAAAGTGGCATGAACCACACAGGGCCCCGAGGAAGAAAAGGGGCTCACCAAAACGGGCAGTGGAAGGTGAAGGATACTACTGCCGATGAGCTGAAGTGCCTGCTACTGATCCACCTACAATCATAACACGAATGTAGCGTCCCCGGCAAAAGGGACGTCACAGTACACTTGAATTGTACTGGCATGTATGGACAAACTTTGTCCCAAGTAAACTCAAGCCATTGAATTACATCAACAATTAATTAAGCCAACCAACCATGTTTCCACATTTTCCTCATTTCAAATAATTCTCAACACAAAGCACTTTCTACGATCAACCAATTTAACAATAACCAATCAATCACGTAAAGCACAAGTAGTCAAACAAAGGGGCAATCGGTGCCCCACAGGTTGCAAACTCTCCTGCTGTCTCCTTTCACAATTTCACATTATTGATTTTTGTATCAATTTTCAATAGCGATTTCGATCGCTTTCCATCCTTATTGCCCCCGACCACCCTTATTACCTCGGCCACCCTTATCACCCCAACCCACACCTTATTTCCTCACGTTGCGGCACGCAACATGACCCCGCCTTACAGTTTAAAACACAACAATTTCAAACAGCAGATAAGGTACTACACACAGTTTCAACAAGTTCAAATAAGCAACTTGCACATTGTTTCATGTTCTCAATTATTTTTCAAATCAATATCACAACCATGTTACAATATTTCCACAATTCAAGTGTTTCATCTCTTTCCACAATAAACAAATTCTCAAGCGTTTCGTTTGTTTTACACAAGGTGCCATATAGGCCATCATAATCATTATTCACAATTCTTTACCCATTTTGACTCTCATTTAATTTTCGGTTCATATTCTATACCACATCACTCATATTTCAACAACAACTTTGAGAATTTCACACAATTTGTCAAATTAACACTAACCAAATAAATTTCACACATATAGGCGATTTCACAAGAATCAAAATTAGCCATACATACCTGGTGATGATTTTTCTTCCTACTTTATGCTTACCCAAGATATCCTACTCTTGCCAACCTTGTTCTTGAAGACTCTAACTTCTACTCACTTCTTTTTACTAGAAATCAAGTTCAATAATCGTGCATGAGTGTAAAAGTTCTATTTTCAAAAGCTATTATATGCAAACCTCTCTTTACCCAATTTAAAATTGAAAATCAAAGAAAATAGTTAGGGTTTTTACCTTGAAAAGATTGGGGAAGTTGAATCCTTGCCCTAGGATCCCTTGGAATTAAGTGGTTGGAACAATCTTTGAAGATGAAGAACTTCTCTCTCTAAAACAATTCTATTCTCTCTCTAAATTTTGGTAAGATGATATGATAAAATGAAGAAGAAAGGTGTTATATTAAAGAAGAGATCGGGTCAAAATGTTACAAAAATCTGGACCGGGTCAATTATGCGGTGCACTTTGCGACCGCAGAATCAATATGCGGTCCGCATAGTGACCGCAGAATGGCCTCAAAATGACACAAGTTCTGTTACAGAATGCGACCAATATGCGGTCCGCATTCTTGATCCGCGGTCGCAAAGTGCACCGCAGATTCACTATGCGATCGCATATCGACCGCATTTTCAACATGATTTTTGGGAGGCTTCTGTTAAGCTTTGCGGCAAGAATGCGGTCCGCATAACAGGTTTGCGGTCGCATTCTTGACCGCATATTTGACACTTTTCCGGAAAACTTTATTCTCTACATTTTTGACACTTAAATCACTACCAAGGGTCCGAACCGCGACGCATTCCTAACACATTATTCGGCCCATGACACCACAGCTACTAGGTTTTATGCACAAAATTTTTACGGGGCCTTACATAGTGATAATGAACGAATGGTTCTCCAAGAAGCTGAAATCAAAGCAGTGAATGATTTTACCTTGCAAGCCATGCATCAACTGTTTGAAAGGCTGAATCTCCAACTCCAAGAAATGAGGGATACCATTGCGGATCAAAATGATACAATAGCTGAACGAAGGAGGGATAATAATGTTAGGCCACCTGCTAGAAGAAATGTACCCCATGCTCTTATTGTAAATCAAGCAAACTTTATTGATGATTTTAATGATATTGATTTTGATAGGGTGAGAGGAGATAGGAGGGGACAAAGAGGTAGGATAGAGGATGATAATATAAGTAATATAAAGATGCGGATGCCATCTTTCAAGGGAACAAGGGATCCAGACTTGTATCTTGATTGGGAGAGAAAGGTTGAAGCAATCTTTGACTGTCACAACTACTCTGAAGGTAAGAAAGTTAAACTTGCTGTTGTTGAGTTTTCTGATTATGCTTCTATTTGGTGGAAAAAGCTTAATAGGGATCGACTGCAAGAAGGACAAACACCAATTGCTACTTGGACTGAGGCTAAAAGGGTGATGAGGAAGAGATTCGTACCATCACACTTTCAAAGAGAGCTACAACTACGCCTTCAAACATTGAAGCAAGGGTCCATGTCAGGTAGATGATTACTTTAAGGCTATGGATATAGCTATGATCCAAGCTAATTGTATGGAGGAAGAAGAGGCTACAATGGCTAGGTTTTTAAATGGTTTAAATAAGGAAATAGCTGATGTAGTTGAATTACAACAATATGTAACAATAGATGAGTTAGTTGATTTGTGTATAAAGGTAGAAAATCAAAGTAAAAGAAAGCAAACTGGCTCATGGAGATGACGAACAAGCACCATGCCTAAGAAACCATGGCCAAATCATGAGATGAAGAATTTTTCTCGGCCTCAAGAAGACAAGGGAAAAGGTAAACTGGAGAACAAAGAGGGAGGTAAAACCTTCAACCCTAAACCTTTTACACCTTCTAGTTCTATTCAGTGTCATAAATGTAAAGGAAGGGGACATATGATGCATGAATGTCCAAGTAGAAGGAACATCATTCTAAAAGAAGATGGAGGATATGAGAGTGAAAAGAGTGAGGGAGATGAAGAGGGAGATATGAGTGATGAAGGTGATTTAGAACTACCTAATGATGGAATGGTTGGGGTAGTTAGGAGGATTATGACTATCAATTTAGGAAGCAATAGTGAAGCACAAAGAGAGAATATATTCCATACTAGGTGTGGGATAAAAGGAAAAACTTGCTCTATGATCATTGATAGTGGTAGTTGTGCTAATGTGGTTAGTTCATACTTTGTGGAAAAACTGGGACTTGAATGCATGAAACACCCTACTCCCTATAGACTCCAATGGTTAAATGATAGTGGTGAACTAAAGGTAAATAAACAGTGTATGATTTCATTTAACGTTGGTAGATATGAGGATGATATTCTTTGTGACATAGTGCCTATGCAAGCTTGTCATATATTACTGGGTCGTCCTTGGCAGTATGACAGGAATGTTTTTCATGATGGGAGATAGAATAGATATTCGCTTGAACTAAATGGCAGGAAATTTACTCTTGCACCTTTATCTCCTTCTCAAGTGTTTGAAGATCAGAAGAGATTAAAGGAAACAATGGGAAAGTCAAGGGGAGGGATACAAAGTGAGCTTGAGGAAAAAGAAAAGAAAGAGAGAGAGGGCAGCAATTTGAGAGAAGAGATAAAAGAGGGTTCGAATAAAAAAATAGACAGTCTTGGTGAGAGGAAAGAGGCTAAGGAAAGAAAAAGAGAGAGTTTCTATATAAAAGCCAAAGAGTGTTCAAATGCAAGAAAAGAGGGGCTGCCCATAATACTACTTACTTACAAAGAGGCTTTGATTAACTCTGAGTTGCTAACTTCTTCTTTGCCAAGTAGTATTTCTTCTCTTTTGCAGGATTTTGAAGATGTCTTTCCAGAAGATATTCCTAGTGGATTGCCACTTTACGTGGCATTGAGCATCAAATTGATTTTGTACCTGGATCAGAAATCCCAAATAGGCCAGCCTATAGGAGTAATCCAGAAGAAACAAAGGAACTTCAAAGGCAAGTTGAGGAGTTGCTTGAGAAAGGCTTTGTGAGAGAGAGCATGAGCCCTTGCTCTGTTCCGGTCCTATTGGTACCCAAAAGGATGGAACTTGGAGGATGTGCGTGGATTGTAGAGCAATCAACAAGATTACGGTAAAGTATCGCCACCCTATTCCTCGTCTTGATGACATGTTTGATCAATTACATGGATCCAAAATCTTTTCTAAAATTGATCTAAAAAATGGTTACCATCAGATTCGAATGAATCCAGGAGATGAATGGAAAACTGCTTTTAAGACTAAATATGGGCTTTATGAGTGGTTAGTTATGCCTTTCGGCTTGACTAATACACCTAGCACTTTCATGAGATTAATGAATCATGTTTTAAGGATTTTCATGGAAAATTTGTTGTGGTGTACTTCGATGATATCTTGGTCTTTTCTAATACTTTAGAAGAGCATGTAGAACACCTAAGACAAGTTTTTGAAGTTCTTAGAAAGCACTTGTTATTTGCTAATCTTAAAAAGTGTACTTTTTATGTGGATCGTGTGATTTTCTTGGGTTTTGTGGTTAGCTCTAAGGGTGTTGAGGTTGATGAAGAGAAAATCAAAGCAATTAAAGAATGGCCTAAACCTAAGAGTGTAACTGAAGTTAGGAGTTTTCATGGACTTACTAGTTTTTATAGGAGGTTTGTGAGAGACTTTAGTACCATTGCTTCTCCTTTAACTGAAGTTATCAAAAAGGATAGGATTTTTAAATGGGGAAAAGAACAAGATGATGCTTTTAACTTGTTGAAAGAAAAGTTATGTTCTGCTCCGTTATTACAATTGCCTGATTTTTCTAAATCTTTTGAAATTGAATGTGATGCTTCTGGCAAGGGAATAGGTGCTGTTTTGATGCAAGATTCTAAACCTATTGCCTACTTTAGTGAGAAGTTGAATGAAGCCACATTGAACTATTCAACTTATGATAAAGAGCTTTATGCTTTGGTAAGGGCTTTAGCCACATGGCAACATTACTTGTGACCAAGGGAGTTTGTCATTAAAACTGACCATGAATCCTTGAAATACTTGAAAAGTCAAGGTAAGCTTAGTAGAAGGCATGCTAAGTGGGTTGAATTTATTGAAACTTTTCCTCATGTAATTTCTTACAAACAAGGGAAAGAGAATGCTATTGCTAATGCACTTTCAAGGAGGTATGTCTTAGTTTCTACCCTCACTTCTAAATTGATGGGTTTTGATCAAATCAAGGAACTTTATGCTAATGATGTTGATTTTGGCAAAACTTTTGCAGATTGTAAGTTGGGTCCTCTTGATAGGTTTAACCTACAAGATGGGTTTCTCTTTAAGGAAAATAAGTTGTGTATTCCTAATTGCTCTTTACGTGAAGTATTTGTAAGGGAAGCACATTGTGGAGGGCTTATGGGACACTTTGGGGTCCCAAAGACATTAGACATACTTGCTGAAAATTTCTTTTGGCCTGGAATGAGAAAAGATGTTGAAAGAATGTGCACACGAGTGTTTGGAATGTAAACAAGCTAAATCTAAAGTGTTACCACATGGTCTTTACACGCCATTACCTGTTCCTACTTCACCTTGGATTGATATATCTATGGATTTTGTGTTAGGTTTGCCTAGAACAAGGTATGGTAAGGATAGTATATTTGTTGTGGTCCAAGATGGCTCGTTTTATTCCTTGTTTAAAGACTAATGATGCCTCACATGTTGCTAATCTTTTTGTAAAAGAGATTGTGAAATTGCATGGTATACCTAGAACTATTGTTAGTGATAGGGATGCAAAGTTTTTGAGTCACTTCGGCGTGTATTTTGGGGGAAGTTAGGCACTAAATTGTTGTTTTCCACTTCTTGTCACCCACAAACTGATGGACAAACTGAAGTAGTTAATAGAACCTTAGGAAACATGTTGAGGGCTGTTTTGAAAGGTAAATTAACTTTATGGGAAGATCACTTACCTATGATTGAATTTGCTTACAATAGAACAATCCATTCTTCTACAGGTATGTCTCCTTTTGAAGTTGTTTATGGCTTTAATCCCTTTACTCCACTTGATTTATTACCATTACCTACTAATGATTTTGCTAGTCTTGATGGTAGGACGAAGGCTGAGATGATGAAAAAAATTCATGAGCAAACAAGGCTTGCAATTGAGAAGAAGGGAAAGAGAAGCAACCACATAACGTTGGGCTCTGCCTTCTCTCTAGGACTAGAGAGAGAAAGGGGTGATTTCAATGTTCAAGGCATAAATCCTTCATCTTTCAAGTTTTCTTCTCAATTTGTAGACCAAAACACTGTTATTTCCTATTGCCAACAATCCCCAGTAGTTTCCATCCACAAATTTTTCATTTTTTGTCCAGTTTAATTTGACGAACTACTGTTCATCGACTCAACAGCGATTTACTGTTCCATTGGATTACTGTAGAGATTTTGTGTCTCTGTAGCAACTCGAGCCTACTGTAGCGTCGCGTTTGTTCACTTTTTGATTCATCGCCTAAGCCTCACTGCTCATCGACGTTGAATTTCTTCATTTGAGCTTCTAATTCGAGCAGCTCAGCTAGGTGAAGAACTACTGCTCCATTGAGTTTCATGGAGTTTTGCTGCTGAAGTTCTGTGAACTACTGTCATCAGCTCAACACTGCTCCATTGGAGACCTTGATTTACGGTAGTTTGTCACTTGAAAGCACATATTGTAGCAAAGAGGAGCTGCTAGCACATTTTGGCCCTGTTTCATCAGCTCTGGATAAAACCTGGGAGCCTAGGGAGAGACGAGCTTCACTGTAATGGCCTCGTCGGCCACTGCCCAGCCTCCTCCTGAGGTTGGGCAGTCGTCTCTCAATCATACAACAGCCCTACAAACATCTGCTAATCATCAAACAAACCAAACTTACGCTAACCTACTCCAGCCGCCAGCACTAAACAATCCAATGCAAGTACAAAGATTTATCTTGAAGCCAGTTGAGATCTTACATGGTGAGCCAATGATTCGATGGAAGAAGGCAGAAGTTAAGCAATCAATAATACAACAAGGCCTGAACCTAGCAGTGCTTGGCAAATTCTCATACGGCAAACCTGCGATACAAGAGCTGAGGAAGGTTATACCAATCCAATGTGAACTAAAGGGTGCTTGTTCTGTTGGTTTGATCGAAGAATCACATGTCCTGATCAAGCTATCGTTGATGGAGGATTATATTCACCTGTTATCAAAGCCAGCATTTTATTTGAAGGCGCAAGGTGATTACTGGCAGATGCGATGCACGAAGTGGAGTCCATGGTGGACTCCGGATGTTGAGACACCAATTGCAATCGCATGGATCTCGTTTCAGGACCTACCACCTAATTTCTTTGGTAAGGAGTTTGTATTTTCATTGGCAAGTGCAGTAGGTAGGCCGTTACATGTTGATTTGGCTACTCAAAATGGTACACGACCTAGTTGTGCGAAAGTGAAGGTGGAGGTGAATTTACTTGCTACATTGCCACAAAGGATTAAGATTATTGAAGAAGCTGATGAAACAGGTCCAGAGGAGTCGAAATGGATCAAAATTAGGTACGACTATATGCCTAAATATTGTAAGACCTGTAAAAAGCAAGGCCATAATGAACGAGAATGCTGGATAATTCACCCAGAATTACATAAGAATGCTACTGGAGCAGGCAAGGAACAGGCGAAGGAACAAGCAATCATTCTGAGTACTGATGTTGTTGGCACAGCAGCAAACTTTACCAAGGTATTATCAAGTGTAAAAGTACTTGGGAAGCCAGTCACTAATCATGCTAAACATGAGTGGATGAAGGCCAGAAAGAATAAGTATCATAGAGATGAACGAGGCTACATAATTGAGGAGAATAAGGAAAATGAAGATCACAAGGGTAAAGGAAAGCTTAAAGAAGGTGCTGTGATTTCAAATAACAGATTTGGAGCATTAGAGATGGAAGAAGAAGTGCAACCAATTATGCAAATTATAGATGTGATAGCATCACTGATAAGGATAGAGTTTTGGAAGCTCCAAGTAGGCCATTTACAAGATCTCAAGCTAAGGAATTGCAAACTAAGGTTGCTGGACTTCAATGGCAAATAAAGAAGCTTCTAACTATGGAGGAAGAGCTCATGCCCAAAGGAGAAGAGTTGTCTAAGTTTTACAACTATTTGGTTGCTCAAATTGAAGTCCAAGAGGAGGAAGATTTGGTTACACAAATCTGCCCATGGAGTCACCAAATAGGCTCAAAATGAGCTTAAAAGAGTCCAGAAAGAGGTGTTACAAGAACAGCCCAATTGGAGTCCAAACAAATGGCCCAAAACAAGTTGTTTTAAGGCCCAAATCTGCCCCAAAGAGTCTTGGCCGCCCCTCACCTACCAAAGACTTTTATTAGACATTAGCAACCACCTACCTCATTGTAATAATTGTGTTTTCCACTACCACCACCCCACCTAGTTTTTAATGTTATTTTTATGCCTTTGTACTCCTATAAATAGTGTGTTCTTCTGCTTCATATGGGAGATTATTATTGAGTGAGTATATCATATTTTGAGAGTTCTTTTGAACCTTTGTTACTTGTGCTTTGAGATTTATCTTTCAACCTTTACTAGTTCATAGTTCAAGGTAGTAAGATTACTTCTCTTTTGTGATATCTTTGATTCCTTTGTGGTATTCTTAGAAGGCGATTAATACTAGTATTAATTGTTGTCTCAAGTTACTCGTAAAGTGGTCAAGATCCGAATCTATTGTTTTGATTTGCTTTTAAGTAAAGGCGTTTGATTTCTTTCATAAATCAAGACGTTGTTACTTTGATCTTGTCAAGGCTATAGAACTTGCGTTCTTGAAAGTTCTTGGAATTCTTTCCTTGAATCTTTCCCATATCCTTTATTTTCGTCTCTTTAATTCTAGTTGTTCAATTCCTGTTGTTATTGCTTCCGCATTTACTTCTCAAATTCTTACTCTAGTTTGGATTCCCGACCTAGTTGTTATCAAGTGGTATCAGAGCGGTTCTATCAAGATTTCGTTCTTGATAATTCTTGGGATAAAGAAAACAAAACAAAAAAAAAAACAAAAAAAAAAAACAAAAAAAAACGAAATCCAATTTAAAACAAGAAGAAATACAATTGTTTGCTCTCCAGGATATAACTTTTGTATCTAAGTGTTTCCAAAAATTAACAAAGGAAACAAGAAGAGGGGATCCTTGATTTTGTTACTCTCTGTATTCTACACATTTATATTCTTTCCTTTTTGTTCGTGTCTTATTTCAACCGAGCCTAAAAGTTCTAGGATTTGGTTCTTGCTTCTTTTAATTGTTCCAAAAAAAAAAAAACAAAAGAAAAATCTGAGTTTTACTACTAAGAACTACATACAAGTTAGGTTTAACTATAAATCTATAAAGTACTTGTTCAAAGGTTATTTCGAGAGAAAAAAAAAGAAGCTAATTTGTGTGATACAATTTTTAAAGATGTCACATACAGGTAGTGATAATGAACGACTGGTTCTCCAAGAAGCTGAAATCAAAGCAAGGAATGATTTTACCTTGCAAGCCATGCATCAACAGTTTGAAAGGCTGAATCTCCAACTCCAAGAAATGAGGGATACCATTGCGGATCAAAATGATACAATAGCTGAACTTAGGAGGGATAATAATGTTAGGCCACCTGCTAGAAGAAATGTACCCCATGCTCCTATTGTAAATCAAGCAAACTTTATTGATGATTTTAATGATATTGATTTTGATAGGGTGAGAGGAGATAGGAGGGGACAAAGAGGTAGGATAGAGGATGATAATATAAGTAATATAAAGATGCAGATGCCATCTTTCAAGGGAACAAGAGATCCAGACTTGTATCTTGATTGGGAGAGAAAGGTTGAAGCAATCTTTGACTGTCACAACTACTCTGAAGGTAAGAAGGTTAAACTTGCTGTTGTTGAGTTTTCTGATTATGCTTCTATTTGGTGGAAAAAGCTTAATAGGGATCGACTTGCAAGAAGGACAAGCACCAATTGCTACTTGGACGGAGACTAAAAGGGTAATGAGGAAGAGATTCGTACCATCACACTTTCAAAGAGAGCTACAACTACGTCTTCAAACATTGAAGCAAGGGTCCATGTCAGTAGATGATTACTTTAAGGCTATGGATATAGCTATGATCCAAGCTAATTGTATAGAGGAAGAAGAGGCTACAATGGCTAGGTTTTTAAATGGTTTAAATAAGGAAATAGCTGATGTAGTTGAATTACAACAATATGTAACAATAGATGAGTTAGTTGATTTGTGTATAAAGGTAGAAAATCAAAATAAAAGAAAGCAAACTGGCTCATGGAGATGTCGAACAAGCACCATGCCTAAGAAACCATGGCCAAATCATGAGATGAAGAATTTTTCTCGGCCTCAAGAAGACAAGGGAAAAGGTAAACTGGAGAACAAAGAGGGAGGTAAAACCTTCAACCCTAAACCTTTTACACCTTCTAGTTCTATTCAGTGTCATAAATGTAAAGGAAGGGGACATATGATGCATGAATGTCCAAGTAGAAGAAACATCATTCTAAAAGAAGATGGAGGATATGAGAGTGAAAAGAGTGAGGGAGATGAAGAGGGAGATATGAGTGATGAAGGTGATTTAGAACTACCTAATGATGGAATGGTTGGGGTAATTAGGAGGATTATGACTATCAATTTAGGAAGCAATAGTGAAGCACAAAGAGAGAATATATTCCATACTAGGTGTGGGATAAAAGGAAAAACTTGCTCTATGATCATTGATAGTGGTAGTTGTGCTAATGTGGTTAGTTCATACTTTGTGGAAAAACTGGGACTTGCATGCATGAAACACCCTACTCCCTATAGACTCCAATGGTTAAATGATAGTGGTGAACTAAAGGTAAATAAACAGTGTATGATTTCATTTAACGTTGGTAGATATGAGGATGATATTCTTTGTGACATAGTGCCTATGCAAGCTTGTCATATATTATTGGGTCGTCCTTGGCAGTATGAGAGGAATGTTTTTCATGATGGGAGAAAGAATAGATATTCGCTTGAACTAAATGGCAGGAAATTTACTCTTGCACCTTTATCTCCTTCTCAAGTGTTTGAAGATCAGAAGAGATTAAAGGAAACAATGGGAAAGTCAAGGGGAGGGATAAAAAGTGAGCTTGTGGAAAAAGAAAAGAAAGACAGAGAGGGCAGCAATTTGAGAGAAGAGATAAAAGAGGGTTCGAATGAAAAAAATGACAGTCTTGGTGAGAGGAAAGAGGCTAAGGAAAGAAAAAGAGAGAGTTTCTATATAAAAGCCAAAGAGTGTTTAAATGCAAGAAAAGAGGGGCTGCCCATAATACTACTTACTTACAAAGAGGCTTTGATTAACTCTGAGTTGCTAACTTCTTCTTTGCCAAGTAGTATTTCTTCTCTTTTGCAGGATTTTGAAGATGTCTTTCCAGAAGATATTCCTAGTGGATTGCCACCTTTACGTGGCATTGAGCATCAAATTGATTTTGTACCTGGATCACAAATCCCAAATAGGCCAGCCTATAGGAGTAATCCAGAAGAGACAAAGGAACTTCAAAGGCAAGTTGAGGAGTTGCTTGAGAAAGGCTTTGTGAGAGAGAGCATGAGCCCTTGCTCTGTTCCGGTCCTATTGGTACCCAAAAAGGATGGAACTTGGAGGATGTGCGTGGATTGTAGAGCAATCAACAAGATTACGGTAAAGTATCGCCACCCTATTCCTCGTCTTGATGACATGTTGGATCAATTACATGGATCCAAAATCTTTTCTAAAATTGATCTAAAAAGTGGTTACCATCAGATTCGAATGAATCCAGGAGATGAATGGAAAACTGCTTTTAAGACCAAATATGGGCTTTATGAGTGGTTAGTTATGCCTTTCGGCTTGACTAATGCGCCTAGCACTTTCATGAGATTAATGAATCATGTTTTTAAGGATTTTCATGGAAAATTTGTTGTGGTGTACTTCGATGATATCTTGGTCTTTTCTAATACTTTAGAAGATCATGTAGAACACCTAAGACAAGTTTTTGAAGTTCTTAGAAAGCACTTGTTATTTGCTAATCTTAAAAAGTGTACTTTTTATGTGGATCGTGTGATTTTCTTGGGTTTTGTGGTTAGCTCTAAAGGTGTTGAGGTTGATGAAGAGAAAATCAAAGCAATTAAAGAATGGCCTAAACCTAAGAGTGTAACTGAAGTTAGGAGTTTTCATGGACTTGCTAGTTTTTATAGGAGGTTTGTGAGAGACTTTAGTACCATTGCTTCTCCTTTAACTGAAGTTATCAAAAAGGATAGGATTTTTAAATGGGGAAAAGAACAAGATGATGCTTTTAATTTGTTGAAAGAAAAGTTATGTTCTGCTCCGTTATTACAATTGCCTGATTTTTCTAAATCTTTTGAAATTGAATGTGATGCTTCTGGCAAGGGAATAGGTGCTGTTTTGATGCAAGATTCTAAACCTATTGCCTACTTTAGTGAGAAGTTGAATGGAGCCACATTGAACTATTCAACTTATGACAAAGAGCTTTATGCTTTGGTAAGGGCTTTAGCCACATGGCAACATTACTTGTGGCCAAGGGAGTTTGTCATTAAAACTGACCATGAATCCTTGAAATACTTGAAAAGTCAAGGTAAGCTTAGTAGAAGACATGCTAAGTGGGTTGAATTTATTGAAACTTTTCCTTATGTAATTTCTTACAAACAAGGGAAAGAGAATGTTGTTGCTGATGCACTTTCAAGGAGGTATGTCTTAGTTTCTACCCTCACTTCTAAATTGATGGGTTTTGAACAAATCAAGGAACTTTATGCTAATGATGTTGATTTTGGCAAAACTTTTGCAGATTGTAAGTTGGGTCCTCTTGATAGGTTTAACCTACAAGATGGGTTTCTCTTTAAGGAAAATAAGTTGTGTATCCCTAATTGCTCTTTACGTGAAGTATTTATAAGGGAAGCACATTGTGGAGGGCTTATGGGACACTTTGGGGTCCCAAAGACATTAGACATACTTGCTGAAAATTTCTTTTGGCCTGGAATGAGAAAAGATGTTGAAAGAATGTGCACACGGTGTTTGGAATGTAAACAAGCTAAATCTAAAGTGTTACCACATGGTCTTTACACGCCATTACCTGTTCCTACGTCACCTTGGATTGATATATCTATGGATTTTGTGTTAGGTTTGCCTAGAACAAGGTATGGTAAGGATAGTATATTTGTTGTGGTAGATAGGTTCTCCAAGATGGCTCGTTTTATTCCTTGTTTAAAGACTAATGATGCCTCACATGTTGCTAATCTTTTTGTAAAAGAGATTGTGAAATTGCATGGTATACCTAGAACTATTGTTAGTGATAGGGATGCAAAGTTTTTGAGTCACTTCGGCGTGTATTTTGGGGGAAGTTAGGCACTAAATTGTTGTTTTCCACTTCTTGTCACCCACAAACTGATGGACAAACTGAAGTAGTTAATAGAACCTTAGGAAACATGTTGAGGGCTGTTTTGAAAGGTAAATTAACTTTATGGGAAGATCACTTACCTATGATTGAATTTGCTTACAATAGAACAATCCATTCTTCTACAGGTATGTCTCCTTTTGAAGTTGTTTATGGCTTTAATCCCTCTACTCCACTTGATTTATTACCATTACCTACTAATGATATTGCTAGTCTTGATGGTAGGACGAAGGCTGAGATGATGAAAAAATTCATGAGCAAACAAGGCTTGCAATTGAGAAGAAAAATGAGCAAACCGCCTTGAGAAAGAATAAGGGTCGAAAACAAGTTATTTTTAAACCTGGAGATTTAGTTTGGGTTCACTTTAGAAAGGAGAGATTTCCTTCCAAAAGGAAGTCAAAGTTGCATCCTAGAGGAGATGGCCCCTTTCAAGTCCTTGAAAGGATTGGAAACAATGCTTACAAGTTGGACCTTCCTGGTGAGTTTCAAGTAAGTGCTACATTCAATGTTGCTGACTTATCTTTGTTTGACGTAGGATCGAATTCGGGGACGAATTCTTTTCAAGAAGAGGGGAATGATAGCATCACTGATAAGGATAGAGTTTTGGAAGCTCCAAGTAGGCCATTTACAAGATCTCAAGCTAAGGAATTGCAAACTAAGGTTGCTGGACTTCAATGGCAAATAAAGAAGCTTCTAACTATGGAGGAAGAGCTCATGCCCAAAGGAGAAGAGTTGTCTAAGTTTTACAACTATTTGGTTGCTCAAATTGAAGTCCAAGAGGAGGAAGATTTGGTTACACAAATCTGCCCATGGAGTCACCAAATAGGCTCAAAATGAGCTTAAAAGAGTCCAGAAAGAGGTGTTACAAGAACAGCCCAATTGGAGTCCAAACAAATGGCCCAAAACAAGTTGTTTTAAGGCCCAAATCTGCCCCAAAGAGTCTTGGCCGCCCCTCACCTACCAAAGACTTTTATTAGACATTAGCAACCACCTACCTCATTGTAATAATTGTGTTTTCCACTACCACCACCCCACCTAGTTTTTAATGTTATTTTTATGCCTTTGTACTCCTATAAATAGTGTGTTCTTCTGCTTCATATGGGAGATTATTATTGAGTGAGTATATCATATTTTGAGAGTTCTTTTGAACCTTTGTTACTTGTGCTTTGAGATTTATCTTTCAACCTTTACTAGTTCATAGTTCAAGGTAGTAAGATTACTTCTCTTTTGTGATATCTTTGATTCCTTTGTGGTATTCTTAGAAGGCGATTAATACTAGTATTAATTGTTGTCTCAAGTTACTCGTAAAGTGGTCAAGATCCGAATCTATTGTTTTGATTTGCTTTTAAGTAAAGGCGTTTGATTTCTTTCATAAATCAAGACGTTGTTACTTTGATCTTGTCAAGGCTATAGAACTTGCGTTCTTGAAAGTTCTTGGAATTCTTTCCTTGAATCTTTCCCATATCCTTTATTTTCGTCTCTTTAATTCTAGTTGTTCAATTCCTGTTGTTATTGCTTCCGCATTTACTTCTCAAATTCTTACTCTAGTTTGGATTCCCGACCTAGTTGTTATCAAGATGGAACAGAAGATAGAGGAGACAAGGCAATAGGACAAGACCAAAATAATAAGGAGAATAACAAAGTAAAGCAGATGGGAAAGTAAGGGGAATTGCTCTCCTAATCCTACTTCATTTGGGATTGGAGAAGGTCATACAGGAAATTTTGATCAAAAGGATGGTGGAAAAGGATCTGTTGGCAAGGAGGAAATTGCAGCTAGGAAAATAAAAAAAGAAGCAGTGGAGAAGAGCAATATGGTAAGGGAATCAGGTGGTGAATCTACTGATGATGTTGCAGTCAGAAGGGAACAAACCATAGACTGGGTGCATAGGAGATTTGGGACAAGTAAAGAGGAGCTTCAATTATGTAATGTGGCTACAAATCGATCCTGTCAAGAAATACCATCACAAACTCATGAGAACTCTGGACAAAAGGAAGATTTTCATGAGGTCAACTCTGTTAAGACCTTATGGAGTGAAGAGATTGAGATTATAGATAAGCAGACGGCAAAAGAGCAAGTGTTTGGAGGCAAGGAAAAGAAAAACAATGCTAGACATGCTGCCAGGGGAGATGCTACAGTAAACGATAGCACTGGTAAAGCTAATGATGAAGATAATGCAAACTGCATGATGAATCAACATGAAATATCACTGGGGAGAGTTCAAGGAGTAAGCAAGGAAGATCTACAACAAGATGGAACAGACTTTACAAGTGAAGTCTACACAGCAAGCCAATGGAACAGTAAAATCTAGTGTACTTGGGAAGATTTTGGCATCTGTATATGGAAAAGAGATTGATGGGGATGTTTCTACAGATGTATTAAAAGAATCAGAGGTTATACACAAACAACTAGAGCAAGACACAGGAGTTGGTCGTAAAGAAACAGTAAATGCTGCATGTAATACTACAGTGAACCCCGACCTAGGATCTGTGTATGCGCTGCAATTTAAACTTATGCAAGAGAATTTAGAGACCATGGGAAATACCTCAGGATTGCAACATGGTACTGAGGTCACAGAACATGCAATTGTTGCCAAGGATACTGGAGAGATTGAACCTATTCTTGTGGCATGTGCCTCAAGCACAGGATTGCCAATGCAGATCCATCTTAATATGCCATTAAGGACTCCAAATCAAGTGTTGCATGATATTATTACTCATAAGGAGCTACCAGTTGATATACAACAGACCATATTGAAACAACAAGCACAGATAGAAGATGAGGAAGAAAATGAATCTCTAGCTGAAAATTTCAAAGCTATTGCAAGGGAGGGGGATTTATCTCCTAAGTCAGCAGTTGGAAGTGGGAAGAAAAGCACAAAAAAACAACATAAAGAGCTGCAACCACCTGTTAGAATTTTGCCCGGAAGGGCAGCCTCTAATGTGTCAAGATGAAGGTCAAGACTCTCATTTGGAACATAAGGTCTGTAAAAACTCAGCAGGCCTTTCAAAGGGTTATTAATATGCAGAAGGAGCATGGTTTCTTTATTGTTGCACTGATGGAACCAATGCAAAAGTTGAAATTTCTCCAGAAGTATAGAAGAAGGCTAGGTATGGAAGCTGCAATCTCAAATGTGAATGGTAAGATTTGGTTGTTCTTTGATGCTGTGGTAGAATGGGATCTATTAATAGACACTGAACAACAAATGACACTAAGAGTATATCATCGGGAACTTGGTAAATTCATAATGATGACATTTGTATATGCCAAGTGTTGTGCAATTGAAAGATTAGAATTATGGGATAATTTATACTATCTGGCAAGTGATATGGATTTGCCTTGGCTAGTTGGTGGTGACTTTAATGTTGTGATGGGAGAGGAAGAGAAGATAGGTGGTCTGCCAGTATATCCTCCTGAATATGAGGATTTTGCTTTCTGTGCTAATTCATGTGGACTTTTTGATCTTGGTTACAAAGGGAGCCCTTTTACATGGTGGAATGGTAGGCCAAATGCAGAGTGCATTTTTAAAAGGCTTGATCGAATTCTGGTGAACATGCCATTTCGGAACTTATTCCCAACGATTGAAGTGGAACATCTTATTAGAACAGGCTCTGATCATGCTCTTCTGTTGATGAGCTGTGGTGAAGAAGCAATGAGCTTTATAAAGCCATTTAAATTTCTGCACTTCTGGACACAACATGAAGAGTTCTTAGGGGTGGTGAAGCAGAACTGGGCTGCTGACTTCACTGGAGATCCTTTCTTGATGTTCAAGCAAAAGTTGAAAAGAGTGAAAATTGCTTTGTCAAAGTGGAGTAAACTCACTTATGGGGATATTTTCAAACAGTTGGCTATTAGAGAAGATGTGGTGAGAATCAAGGAGCAGCTATTTGAGGAGGAACCATCGATTGAAAACAGAATAGTCCTACAACAAGCTCAGGCAGAGTTGAAGAAGTATTTGACCCTTGAAGAACAATATTGGAAACAAAAGGCAGGTATAAATTGGTTTGAAGAAGGAGATAGAAATACAAGGTTCTTTCATAACTGTGTAAATGGAAAAAGACAAAAGTTGAAATTGAAAAGGATCATGGATAGTGATGGTGCATGGATAGAAGATCAAGATAAGCTATCACAAGCTGCTGTAGAATTTTACCTGAAGCAATTCACAAGTGAGGGTGATGCTGAGAACTTTGAAATGCTGAACAATGTGCCTACCATGGTGACAGCAAAACACAACATGGAGTTATGTAGAATTCCAACTCAGAAGGAGGTTAAAGATGCTGTTTTTGCACTAAGTGGTGAGAGTGCAAGCGGGCCAGATGGTTTCTCGGGCTTATTCTTTCAAGCATGCTGGGAGATTGTGGGGCAGAATATCCATGAGTTGGTTGTGTTGTTCTTTGAGGGTAGACCTTTGCCCAAATCAATAACACACACAAACTTAGTGTTGCTACCTAAGAAGCCTCGAGTGCAAACATTTTCTGATCTTAGACCCATCAGCTTGAGTAATTTTATCAACAAAATCTTCTCCAGAGTAGTACATGATAGGCTTGAAAAGATACTGCCCTTATTAGTTTCATTGAACCAGTCCGGCTTTGTCAAAGGAAGGAGCATTTTTGAAAACATCTTACTGACTCAGGAGATTGTGACTGACATCAGAATAAGAGGAAAGCCAGCAAATGTAGTGATCAAGTAAGATATGGCCAAGGAAGTTTTTGATGCATGTACTAAGGAAGGTGGGATTTGCAGAGTGTTTTATACACATGGTGTGGAATTTGATATCAAATAATTGGTACTCAGTGATGGTGAATGGCCAGGCTACAGGTTTCTTTCACTCGACAAGAGGGGTGAAGCAGGGAGACCCTCTATCCCTAGCATTGTTTGTTCTATCAGCAGAGGTGCTATCTAGATCACTGAATAAGTTATTTGAAGACAGGCAGTTTAGAGGATTTGGAATGCCAAAGTGGTCTGATCCATTGAACCACCTTGCTTATGCAGATGACACTATAATATTTGCCTCAGCTGATCCTTATTCCTTGCAGAAAATTATGGAAGTCTTGGCATTATATGAGAAAACATCAGGACAGTTGATAAACAAGGCAAAGAGCTCTTACTATGTACATTCAAAGATTGCAGCAGGATTGAAAGCTACGGTAGCTAATATAACTGGTTTCTCTAAAGGCACATTCCCATTTACATACCTAGGATGTCCAATCTTTTACACAAGGAGGAGGAAGAACTACTATAATGATCTGATTCAGAAGGTGATAGCATCACCGATAAGGATAGAGTTTTGGAAGCTCCAAGAAGGCCATTTACAAGATCTCAAGCTAAGGAATTGCAAACTAAGGTTGCTGGACTTCAATGGCAAATAAAGAAGCTTCTAACTATGGAGGAAGAGCTCATGCCCAAAGGAGAAGAGTTGTCGAAGTTTTACAACTATTTGGTTGCTCAAATTGAAGTCCAAGAGGAGGAAGATTTGGTTACCCAAATCTGCCCATGGAGTCACCAAATGGGCTCAAAATGAGCTTAAATGAGTTCCAGAAAGAGGTGTTACAAGAGCAGCCCAATTGGAGTCCAAACAAATGGCCCAAAACTAGTTGTTTAAAGGCCCAAATCTGCCCAAAGGGTCTTGGCCGCCCCTCACCTACCAAAGACTTTTCTTACACTTTAGCAACCACCTACCTCATTGTAATTATTGTGTTTTCCACTACAACCACCCCACCTAGTTTTTAATATTATTTTTATGCATTTGTACTCCTATAAATAGGGTGTTCTTCTCCTTCATAAGACACATTATTATTGATTGAGTATATCATACTTTGAGAGTTCTTTTGAACCTTTGTTCCTTGTGCTTTGAGATTTAACTTTCAACCTTTACTAGTTCATAGTTCAAGGTAGTAAGATTACTTCTCTTTTGTGATATCTTTGATTTCTTTGTGGTATTCTTAGAAGGCGATTAATACTAGTATTAATTGTTGTCTCAAGTTACTCGTAAAGTGGTCAAGATCCGAATCTATTGTTTTGATTTGCTTTTTAAGTAAAGGCGTTTGATTTCTTTCATAAATCAAGACGTTGTTACTTTGATCTTGTCAAGGCTATAGAACTTGCGTTCTTGAAAGTTCTCGGAATCCTTTCCTTGAATCTTTCTCATATCCTTTATTTTCGTCTCTTTAATTCTAGTTGTTCAATTCCTGTTGTTATTGCTTCCGCATTTACTTCTCAAATTCTTACTCTAGTTTGGATTCCCAACCTAGTTGTTATCAAGTGGTATTCAGAGCGGTTCTATCAAGATTTCGTTCTTGATAATTCTTGGGATATTTTAAAAAAAAAAAAACAAAAAAAAAAAAAAACAAAAAAAAAAACAAAAAAAAACGAAATCCAATTTAAAACAAGAAGAAATACAATTGCTTGCTCTCCAGGATATAAATTTTATATCTAAGTGTTTCCAAAAATTAACAAAGGAAACAAGAAGAGGGGATCGTTGATTTTGTTACTCTCTGTATTCTACACATTTATATTCTTTCCTTTTTGTTCGTGTCTTATTTCAACCAAGCCTAAAAGTTCTAGGATTTGGTTCTTTCTTCTTTTAATTGTTCCAAAAAAAAAAACAAATCTGAGTTTTACTACTAAGAACTACATACAAGTTAGGTTTAACTATAAATCTATAAAGTACTTGTTCAAAGGTTATTTCGAGAGGAAAAAAAAGAAGCTAATTTGTGTGATACAATTTTTAAAGATGTCACATACAGGTAGTGATAATGAACGAATGGTTCTCCAAGAAGCTGAAATCAAAGCAAGGAATGATTTTACCTTGCAAGCCATGCATCAACAGTTTGAAAGGCTTGAATCTCCAACTCCAAGAAATGAGGGATACCATTGCGGATCAAAATGATACAATAGCCGAACTTAGGAGGGATAATAATGTTAGGCCACCTGCTAGAAGAAATGTACCCCATGCTCCTATTGTAAATCAAGCAAACTTTATTGATGATTTTAATGATATTGATTTTGATAGGGTGAGAGGAGATAGGAGGGGACAAAGAGGTAGGATAGAGGATGATAATATAAGTAATATAAAGATGCGGATGCCATCTTTCAAGGGAACAAGGGATCCAGACTTGTATCTTGATTGGGAGAGAAAGGTTGAAGCAATCTTTGACTGTCACAACTACTCTGAAGGTAAGAAGGTTAAACTTGCTGTTGTTGAGTTTTCTGATTATGCTTCTATTTGGTGGAAAAAGCTTAATACGGATCGACTGCAAGAAGGACAAGCACCAATTGCTACTTGGACTGAGGCTAAAAGGGTGATGAGGAAGAGATTCGTACCATCACACTTTCAAAGAGAGCTACAACTACGTCTTCAAACATTGAAGCAAGGGTCCATGTCAGTAGATGATTACTTTAAGGCTATGGATATAGCTATGATCCAAGCTAATTGTATGGAGGAAGAAGAGGCTACAATGGCTAGGTTTTTAAATGGTTTAAATAAGGAAATAGCTGATGTAGTTGAATTACAACAATATGTAACAATAGATGAGTTAGTTGATTTGTGTATAAAGGTAGAAAATCAAAATAAAAGAAAGCAAACTGGCTCATGGAGATATCGAACAAGCACCATGCCTAAGAAACCATGGCCAAATCATGAGATGAAGAATTTTTCTCGGCCTCAAGAAGACAAGGGAAAAGGTAAACTGGAGAACCAAGAGGGAGGTAAAACCTTCAACCCTAAACCTTTTACACCTTCTAGTTCTATTCAGTGTCATAAATGTAAAGGAAGGGGACATATGATGCATGAATGTCCAAGTAGAAGGAACATCATTCTAAAAGAAGATGGAGGATATGAGAGTGAAAAGAGTGAGGGAGATGAAGAGGGAGATATGAGTGATGAAGGTGATTTAGAACTACCTAATGATGGAATGGTTGGGGTAGTTAGGAGGATTATGACTATCAATTTAGGAAGCAATAGTGAAGCACAAAGAGAGAATATATTCCATACTAGGTGTGGGATAAAAGGAAAAACTTGCTCTATGATCATTGATAGTGGTAGTTGTGCTAATGTGGTTAGTTCATACTTTGTGGAAAAGCTGGGACTTGCATGCATGAAACACCCTACTCCCTATAGACTCCAATGGTTAAATGATAGTGGTGAACTAAAGGTAAATAAACAGTGTATGATTTCATTTAACGTTGGTAGATATGAGGATGATATTCTTTGTGACATAGTGCCTATGCAAGCTTGTCATATATTACCGGGTCGTCCTTTTTTTTTTTTTTTTTTTTTTTTTTTAGCAAAATATACCACTAGGCATTGTACCTAGTGGCTAATATATAAATACACGAATAAAAATCCCAATCCGGGTCCAAAAGGATACAATTTGTCCTGCTACTACCAGTAGACTATGAAATAAATCTATGTAAACATAGAATCTAATCAGAAAAAACTAATATCATCTATAACATGAAGTCTAAATGAATATTTCCATGTCCTGCAGCTATGATTGACTTCTCCTGCCCATTTCAAGTACCATGTAGCACCACTCAAGCTCTCACCAGGTGCCAAGGTATGCGGAGTATAGGCAATGATCAAGTCGATCCAAGAGTACCACAATATAGGAATTCACTGCAATGCGGAGTATAGGCTGTCTCCTTTCACAATTTGCCCTTGTACATTGTATACTACTATGTCACCTCCAGAATGAGTGTGGAACCACACTAATACCACTGAAAAATGACATAATAATATCCAATATATTCCAAACACATAAATAAGCCATATCTAGCTAATACTATCTCCATTCCCATGCCAAAATAAATGATCCTGCAAATAATGCTCATGATGTTCCTGCATGTATTGCTTTCACAATTGATCTGCTCATCTAGTGAAACCTTTACTGTGCACACTCCCTTCCTGAAAATTATCAAAACACTCTCAGATTGAGCATGAATACATGCTGATACCACTGAGCAGTGATTTAACAACCTCCAGTAAGTTAATGAGCACAATGCTGACGATGGTTGCCTCTCCATTAGTCTGGTGCTTTTCTTTTGGCAATCCGAACTCTTAAATTAGGAATTTGAGCTTTGTCCATGTTGATCAATGCTTTTCCTTTAGCTGGTAATTCTTGAAATGAATGAAAGTTAACTGTACCTGCAAAAGAAAAAACCAAGTTAGCTAAATAGTCTGCTACTGTGTTTCCCTCCCTTAGTACATGCTGAAATATGACATTGTATGTCCTCTTGAAGTCCTTGATCTTTTTCACATCTGCTGCTATACTCCATGGTACCTCCCATTCATCTTCAATCACTTTTTTCATCACCAACGAGTCAGTTTCCAGGATCAATGGGTGTAACTCCTTCTCCACACAGTATGACAACCCATGTACTATTGCCTTTGCCTCTGCTACTATGTTTGTTGTTTCACCTATCTCCCTTGCACTAGCAAAAATCATATCTCCATTGTGATCCCTCACACAAAAACCAAAAGAGCTAAGGCCTGGATTCCCCCTCGATGCACCATCGGTGTTGCATTTGAACCATCTATCATATGGAGTCTGCCATGTTACTCTTCTTGTCACTATAACTGGCTTGTATTGCTCGAAGAATTTGATCATATCTGGCCACAACATTGGAATCCCAGTGAGCCATGGATATCTTACCTTAGCCAAATAATGCAGTGTCCTATTTACTTCATGAATAACCCTGCTACAAGACACTGAGCCTCCATGTTTCATTGTATTTCTCCTCTTCCATATCTCCCATAGAATAACTGCAGGGACTGCCTGAAACAAAGGTTTCAGCTTGGGACAACATTTAGCATTCCACCACTCCCTTATAATTTGATGCACTTGTATCATGTTGATCATTAAACCTGCAGCCTGGCTAAATGTACTCCACACTTTTTGTGCAGTATCACTGTGCAAGAAAAGATGCTGAAAAGAGTCTTCTCTAGGTGAAAGACAGCACCAGCATTTAGAAACCACCATATATCCTCCATTTCTCCATATATCATCTGTTGGAACCTTTCCTTTCCAAACTCTCCAGCAAAAGAATGAGATTTTGAAGGGCAGTCCTTTTGTCCATAGCCTTGCATATTCCGAACTAACTGGTTCTCTATGTCTCAGTATTTTCCAAGCACTACTCACTGTAAATTTTCCTGATGTTGAAGGCATCCACCTTGGAGTGTCCCAGTACTCATCAGTAGGCATAAACTGTACTTCTTCTCGGATGTGATTTACAATATCTGCTGGAAAAGTTTGATTCAACAGTGCATCATTCCACTGCCCTTCTTCTCTTAAGTCTGCCACCTCCTGAAGCTCCTCATTGATGTGAAAATCTGAAGGGACTACATGATACAAAGGCCCCAATCCAGTCCAATTTTCATGCCATATATTAGTAGCTCCCCTGTTCATCTCCCAAAATATTTCATGCTCGACTTCATCTCTGGCTTTCAATATTTTTCTCCAAACATGAGAACCATTCTTCCTATATTGAACCACAGTAGGTGCCTCTTTCTTGCAATATTTGTTCCACATGTAGTTGGACCATAGTGATTTTGTTGTCCTGAATCTCCACCATAGCTTTGCAAACATGGCTTTAGACACATCAAAGAGAGATCTGAAACCTACACCACCTTCTTCCTTTGGCAGACATAAGTTCTGCCACTTTGTCCAGTGCCTACTTCTTCCTTCTTCCTTGTTACTCCAAAAAAATCTTGCAAATGTCTTATGGAGATGCTCAATGACATTGTTTGGTGGATCTAGGACAGACAAGATGTGAGTTGGCATGCTTTGTAATACACTTGATATCAATGTAGCCTTTCCTCCATATGACAGTAACTTCCCTTTCCATGAGTGCAACTTTGCCTTCACCTTCTGAATCAGATCATTATAGTAGTTCTTCCTCCTCCTTGTGTAAAAGATTGGACATCCTAGGTATGTAAATGGGAATGTGCCTTTAGAGAAACCAGTTATATTAGCTACCGTAGCTTTCAATCCTGCTGCAATCTTTGAATGTACATAGTAAGAGCTCTTTGCCTTGTTTATCAACTGTCCTGATGTTTTCTCATATAATGCCAAGACTTCCATAATTTTCTCCAAGGAATAAGGATCAGCTGAGGCAAATATTATAGTGTCATCTGCATAAGCAAGGTGGTTCAATGGATCAGACCACTTTGGCATTCCAAATCCTCTAAACTGCCCGTCTTCAAATAACTTATTCAGTGATCTAGATAGCACCTCTGCTGATAGAACAAACAATGCTGGGGATAGAGGGTCTCCCTGCTTCACCCCTCTTGTCGAGTGAAAGAAACCTGTAGCCTGGCCATTCACCATCACTGAGTACCAATTATTTGATATCAAATTCCACACCATGTGTATAAAACACTCTGCAAATCCCATCTTCCTTAGTACATGCATCAAAAACTTCCAAGACACCCTATCATATGCCTTGGCCATATCTAACTTGATCACTACATTTGCTGGCTTTCCTCTTATTCTGATGTCAGTCACAATCTCCTGAGTCAGTAAGATGTTTTCAAAAATGCTCCTTCCTTTGACAAAGCCAGACTGGTTCAATGAAACTAATAACGGTAGTATCTTTTCAAGCCTATCATGTACTACTCTGGAGAAGATTTTGTTGATAAAATTACTCAAGCTGATGGGTCTAAGATCAGAAAATGTTTGCACTTGAGGCTTCTTAGGTAGCAACACTAAGTTTGTGTGTGTTATTGATTTGGGCAAAGGTCTACCCTCAAAGAACAACACAACCAACTCATGGATATTCTGCCCCACAATCTCCCAGCATGCTTGAAAGAATAAGCCCGAGAAACCATCTGGCCCGCTTGCACTCTCACCACTTAGTGCAAAAACAGCATCTTTAACCTCCTTCTGAGTTGGAATTCTACATAACTCCATGTTGTGTTCTGCTGTCACCATGGTAGGCACATTGTTCAGCATTTCAAAGTTCTCAGCATCACCCTCACTTGTGAATTGCTTCAGGTAAAATTCTACAGCAGACTGTGATAGCTTATCTTGATCTTCTATCCATGCACCATCACTATCCATGATCCTTTTCAATTTCAACTTTTGTCTTTTTCCATTTACACAGTTATGAAAGAACCTTGTATTTCTATCTCCTTCTTCAAACCAATTCATACCTGCCTTTTGTTTCCAATATTGTTCTTCAAGGGTCAAATACTTCTTCAACTCTGCATGAGCTTGTTGTAGGACTATTCTGTTTTCAATCGATGGTTCCTCCTCAAATAGCTGCTCCTTGATTCTCACCACGTCTTCTCTGATAGCCAACTCTTTGAAAATATCCCCATAAGTGAGTTTACTCCACTTTGACAAAGCAATTTTGACTCTTTTCAACTTCTGCTTGAACATCAAGAAAGGATCTCCAGTGAAGTCAGCAGCCCAGTTCTGCTTCACCACCCCTAAGAACTCTTCATGTTGTGTCCAGAAGTGCAGAAATTTAAATGGCTTTATAAAGCTCATTGCTTCTTCACCACAGCTCATCAACAGAGGAGCATGATCAGAGCCCGTTCTAATAAGATGTTCCACTTCAATCGTTGGGAATAAGTTCTGAAATGGCATGTTCACCAGAATTCGATCAAGCCTTTTAAAAATGCACTCTGCATTTGGCCTACCATTCCACCATGTAAAAGGGCTCCCTTTGTAACCAAGATCAAAAAGCCCACATGAATTAGCACAGAAGGCAAAATCCTCATATTCAGGAGGATATACTGGCAGACCACCTATCTTCTCTTCCTCTCCCATCACAACATTAAAGTCACCACCAACTAGCCAAGGCAAATCCATATCACTTGCCAAATAGTATAAATTATCCCATAATTCTAATCTTTCAATTGCACAACACTTGGCATATACAAATGTCATCATGATGGGAGAAAGAATAGATATTCGCTTGAACTAAATGGCAGGAAATTTACTCTTGCACCTTTATCTCCTTTTCAAGTGTTTGAAGATCAGAAGAGATTAAAGGAAACAATGGGAAAGTCAAGGGGAGGGATAAAAAGTGAGCTTGTGGAAAAAGAAAAGAAAGACAGAGAGGGCAGCAATTTGAGAGAAGAGATAAAAGAGGGTTCGAATAAAAAAATAGACAGTCTTGGTGAGAGGAAAGAGGCTAAGGAAAGAAAAAGAGAGAGTTTCTATATAAAAGCCAAAGAGTGTTTAAATGCAAGAAAAGAGGGGCTGCCCATAATACTACTTACTTACAAAGAGGCTTTGATTAACTGTGAGTTGCTAACTTCTTCTTTGCCAAGTAGTATTTCTTCTCTTTTGCAGGATTTTGAAGATGTCTTTCCAGAAGATATTCCTAGTGGATTGCCACCTTTACGTGGCATTGAGCATCAAATTGATTTTGTACCTGGATCACAAATCCCAAATAGGCCAGCCTATAGGAGTATTCCAGAAGAGACAAAGGAACTTCAAAGGCAAGTTGAGGAGTTGCTTGAGAAAGGCTTTGTGAGAGAGAGCATGAGCCCTTGCTCTGTTCCGGTCCTATTGGTACCCAAAAAGGATGGAACTTGGAGGATGTGCGTGGATTGTAGAGCAATCAACAAGATTACGGTAAAGTATCGCCACCCTATTCCTCGTCTTGATGACATGTTGGATCAATTACATGAATCCAAAATCTTTTCTAAAATTGATCTAAAAAGTGGTTACCATCAGATTCGAATGAATCCAGGAGATGAATGGAAAACTGCTTTTAAGACCAAATATGGGCTTTATGAGTGGTTAGTTATGCCTTTCGGCTTGACTAATGCACCTAGCACTTTCATGAGATTAATGAATCATGTTTTTAAGGATTTTCATGGAAAATTTGTTGTGGTGTACTTCGATGATATCTTGGTCTTTTCTAATAATTTAGAAGAGCATGTAGAACACCTAAGACAAGTTTTTGAAGTTCTTAGAAAGCACTTGTTATTTGCTAATCTTAAAAAGTGTACTTTTTATGTGGATCGTGTGATTTTTTTGGGTTTTGTGGTTAGCTCTAAGGGTGTTGAGGTTGATGAAGAGAAAATCAAAGCAATTAAAGAATGGCCTAAACCTAAGAGTGTAACTGAAGTTAGGAGTTTTCATGGACTTGTTAGTTTTTATAGGAGGTTTGTGAGAGACTTTAGCACCATTGCTTCTCCTTTAACTGAAGTTATCAAAAAGGATAGGATTTTTAAATGGGGAAAAGAACAAGATGATGCTTTTAACTTGTTGAAAGAAAAGTTATGTTCTGCTCCGTTATTACAATTGCCTGATTTTTCTAAATCTTTTGAAATTGAATGTGATGCTTCTGGCAAGGGAATAGGTGCTGTTTTGATGCAAGATTCTAAACCTATTACCTACTTTAGTGAGAAGTTGAATGGAGCCACATTGAACTATTCAACTTATGACAAAGAGCTTTATGCTTTGGTAAGGGCTTTAGCCACATGGCAACATTACTTGTGGCCAAGGGAGTTTGTCATTAAAAGTGACCATGAATCCTTGAAATACTTGAAAAGTCAAGGTAAGCTTAGTAGAAGGCATGCTAAGTGGGTCGAATTTATTGAAACTTTTCCTTATGTAATTTCTTACAAACAAGGGAAAGAGAATGTTGTTGTTGATGCACTTTCAAGGAGGTATGTCTTAGTTTCTACCCTCACTTCTAAATTGATGGGTTTTGAACAAATCAAGGAACTTTATGCTAATGATGTTGATTTTGGCAAAACTTTTGCAGATTGTAAGTTGGGTCCTCTTGATAGGTTTAACCTACAAGATGGGTTTCTCTTTAAGGAAAATAAGTTGTGTATCCCTAATTGCTCTTTACGTGAAGTATTTGTAAGGGAAGCACATTGTGGAGGGCTTATGGGACACTTTGGGGTCCCAAAGACATTAGACATACTTGCTGAAAATTTCTTTTGGCCTGGAATGAGAAAAGATGTTGAAAGAATGTGCACACGAGTGTTTGGAATGTAAACAAGCTAAATCTAAAGTGTTACCACATGGTCTTTACACGCCATTACCTGTTCCTACTTCACCTTGGATTGATATATCTATGGATTTTGTGTTAGGTTTGCCCAGAACAAGGTATGGTAAGGATAGTATATTTGTTGTGGTAGATAGGTTCTCCAAGATGGCTCGTTTTATTCCTTGTTTAAAGACTAATGATGCCTCACATGTTGCTAATCTTTTTGTAAAAGAGATTGTGAAATTGCATGGTATACCTAGAACTATTGTTAGTGATAGGGATGCAAAGTTTTTGAGTCACTTCTGGCGTGTATTTTGGGGGAAGTTAGGCACTAAATTGTTGTTTTCCACTTCTTGTCACCCACAAACTGATGGACAAACTGAAGTAGTTAATAGAACCTTAGGAAACATGTTGACGGCTGTTTTGAAAGGTAAATTAACTTTATGGGAAGATCACTTACCTATGATTGAATTTGCTTACAATAGAACAATCCATTCTTCTACAGGTATGTCTCCTTTTGAAGTTGTTTATGGCTTTAATCCCTTTACTCCACTTGATTTATTACCATTACCTACTAATGATATTGCTAATCTTGATGGTAGGATGAAGGCTGAGATGATGAAAAAAATTCATGAGCAAACAAGGCTTGCAATTGAGAAGAAAAATGAGCAAACCGCCTTGAGAAAGAATAAGGGTCGAAAACAAGTTATTTTTAAACCTGGAGATTTAGTTTGGGTTCACTTTAGAAAGGAGAGATTTCCTTCCAAAAGGAAGTCAAAGTTGCATCCTAGAGGAGATGGCCCCTTTCAAGTCCTTGAAAGGATTGGAAACAATGCATACAAGTTGGACCTTCCTGGTGAGTTTCAAGTAAGTGCTACATTCAATGTTGCTGACTTATCTTTGTTTGACGTAGGATCGAATTCGGGGACGAATTCTTTTCAAGAAGAGGGGAATGATAGCATCACTGATAAGGATAGAGTTTTGGAAGCTCCAAGAAGGCCATTTACAAGATCTCAAGCTAAGGAATTGCAAACTAAGGTTGCTGGACTTCAATGGCAAATAAAGAAGCTTCTAACTATGGAGGAAGAGCTCATGCCCAAAGGAGAAGAGTTGTCGAAGTTTTACAACTATTTGGTTGCTCAAATTGAAGTCCAAGAGGGGGAAGTTTGGTTACCCAAATCTGCCCATGGAGTCACCAAATGGGCTCAAAATGAGCTTAAATGAGTTCCAGAAAGAGGTGTTACAAGAGCAGCCCAATTGGAGTCCAAACAAATGGCCCAAAACTAGTTGTTTAAAGGCCCAAATCTGCCCAAAGGGTCTTGGCCGCCCCTCACCTACCAAAGACTTTTCTTACACTTTAGCAACCACCTACCTCATTGTAATTATTGTGTTTTCCACCACAACCACCCCACCTAGTTTTTAATGTTATTTTTATGCATTTGTACTCCTATAAATAGGGTGTTCTTCTCCTTCATAAGACACATTATTATTGATTGAGTATATCATACTTTGAGAGTTCTTTTGAACCTTTGTTCTTGTGCTTTGAGATTTATCTTTCAACCTTTACTAGTTCATAGTTCAAGGTAGTAAGATTACTTCTCTTTTGTGATATCTTTGATTCCTTTGTGGTATTCTTAGAAGGCGATTAATACTAGTATTAATTGTTGTCTCAAGTTACTCGTAAAGTGGTCAAGATCCGAATCTATTGTTTTGATTTGCTTTTTAAGTAAAGGCGTTTGATTTCTTTCATAAATCAAGACGTTGTTACTTTGATCTTGTCAAGGCTATAGAACTTGCGTTCTTGAAAGTTCTCGGAATCCTTTCCTTGAATCTTTCTCATATCCTTTATTTTCGTCTCTTTAATTCTAGTTGTTCAATTCCTGTTGTTATTGCTTCCGCATTTACTTCTCAAATTCTTACTCTAGTTTGGATTCCCAACCTAGTTGTTATCAGAAGGTGAAGGCAAAGTTGCACTCATGGAAAGGGAAGTTACTGTCATATGGAGGAAAGGCTACATTGATATCAAGTGTATTACAAAGCATGCCAACTCACATCTTGTCTGTCCTAGATCCACCAAACAATGTCAATGAGCATCTCCATAAGACATTTGCAAGATTTTTTTGGAGTAACAAGGAAGAAGGAAGAAGTAGGCACTGGACAAAGTGGCAGAACTTATGTCTGCCAAAGGAAGAAGGTGGTGTAGGTTTCAGATCTCTCTTTGATGTGTCTAAAGCCATGTTTGCAAAGCTATGGTGGAGATTCAGGACAACAAAATCATTATGGTCCAACTACATGTGGAACAAATATTGCAAGAAAGAGGCACCTACTGTGGTTCAATATAGGAATGGTTCTCATGTTTGGAGAAAAATATTGAAAGCCAGAGATGAAGTCGAGCATGAAATATTTTGGGAGATGAACAGGGGAGCTACTAATATATGGCATGGAAATTGGACTGGATTGGGGCCTTTGTATCATGTAGTCCCTTCAGATTTTCACATCAATGAGGAGCTTCAGGAGGTGGCAGACTTAAGAGAAGAAGGGCAGTGGAATGATGCACTGTTGAATCAAACTTTTCCAGCAGATATTGTAAATCACATCCGAGAAGAAGTACAATTTATGCCTACTGATGAGTACTGGGACACTCCAAGGTGGATGCCTTCAACATCAGGAAACTTTACAGTGAGTAGTGCTTGGAAAATACTGAGACATAGAGAACCAGTTAGTTTAGAATATGCAAGGCTATGGACAAAAGGACTGCCCTTAAAAATCTCATTCTTTTGCTGGAGAGTTTGGAAAGGAAAGGTTCCAACAGATGATATATGGAGAAATGGAGGATATATGGTGGTTTCTAAATGCTGGTGTTGTCTTTCACCTAGAGAAGACTCTTTTCAGCATCTTTTCTTGCACAGTGATACTGCACAAAAAGTGTGGAGTACATTTAGCCAGGCTGCAGGTTTAATGATCAACATGATACAAGTGCATCAAATTATAAGGGAGTGGTGGAATGCTAAATGTTGTCCCAAGTTGAAACCTTTGTTTCAGGCAGTCCCTGCAGTTATTCTATGGGAGATATGGAAGAGGAGAAATACAATGAAACATGGAGGCTCAGTGTCTTGTAGCAGGGTTATTCATGAAGTAAATAGGACACTGCATTATTTGGCTAAGGTAAGATATCCATGGCTCACTGGGATTCCAATGTTGTGGCCAGATATGATCAAATTCTTCGAGCAATACAAGCCAGTTATAGTGACAAGAAGAGTAACATGGCAGACTCCATATGATAGATGGTTCAAATGCAACACCGATGGTGCATCGAGGGGGAATCCAGGCCTTAGCTCTTTTGGTTTTTGTGTGAGGGATCACAATGGAGATATGATTTTTGCTAGTGCAAGGGAGATAGGTGAAACAACAAACATAGTAGCAGAGGCAAAGGCAATAGTACATGGGCTGTCATACTGTGTGGAGAAGGAGTTACACCCATTGATCCTGGAAACTGACTCGTTGGTGATGAAAAAAGTGATTGAAGATGAATGGGAGGTACCATGGAGTATAGCAGCAGATGTGAAAAAGATCAAGGACTTCAAGAGGACATACAATGTCATATTTCAACATGTACTAAGGGAGGGAAACACAGTAGCAGACTATTTAGCTAATTTGGTTTTTTCTTTTGCAGGTACAGTTAACTTTCATTCATTTCAAGAATTACCAGCTAAAGGAAAAGCATTGATCAACATGGACAAAGCTCAAATTCCTAATTTAAGAGTTCGGATTGCTAAAAGAAAAGCACCAGACTAATGGAGAGGCAACCATCGTCAGCACTGTGCTCATTAACTTATTGTTAAATCACTGCTCAGTGGTATCAGCATGTATTCATGCTCAATCTGAGAGTGTTTTGATAATTTTCAGGAAGGGAGTGTGCACAGTAAAGGTTTCACTAGATGAGCAGATCAATTGTGAAAGCAATACATGCAGGAACATCATGAGCATTATTTGCAGGATCATTTGTTTTGGCATGGGAATGGAGATATTATTAGCTAGATATGGCTTATTTATGTGTTTGGAATATATTGGATATTATTATGTCATTTTTCAGTGGTATTAGTGTGGTTCCACACTCATTCTGGAGGTGACATAGTAGTATACAATGTACAAGGGCAACATATACTAAAGGTGATTGAGACAATTCATTGCAGTGAATTCCTATACTGTGGTACTCTTGGATCGATTTGATCATTGCCTATACTCCGCATACCTTGGCACCTGGTGAGAGCTTGAGTGGTGCTACATGGTACTTGAAATGGGCAGGAGAAGTCAATCATAGCTGCAGGACATGGAAATATTCATTTAGACTTCATGTTATAGATGATATTAGTTTTTTATGATTAGATTCTATGTTTACATAGATTTATTTCATAGTCTACTGGTAGTAGCAGGACAAATTGTATCCTTTTGGATCCGGATTGGGATTTTTATTCGTTTATTTATATATTAGCCACTAGGTACAATGCCTAGTGGTATATTTTGCTAAAAAACAAAAAAAAAAAAAAAAAAATTGAGAAGAAAAAATGAGCAAACCGCCTTGAGAAAGAATAAGGGTCGAAAACAAGTTATTTTTAAACCTGGAGATTTAGTTTGGGTTCACTTTAGAAAGGAGAGATTTCCTTCCAAAAGGAAGTCAAAGTTGCATCCTAGAGGAGATGGCCCCTTTCAAGTCCTTGAAAGGATTGGAAACAATGCTTACAAGTTGGACCTTCCTGGTGAGTTTCAAGTAAGTGCTACATTCAATGTTGCTAACTTATCTTTGTTTGACGTAGGATCGAATTCGGGGACGAATTCTTTTCAAGAAGAGGGGAATGATAGCATCACTGACAAGGATAGAGTTTTGGAAGCTCCAAGAAGGCCATTTACAAGATCTCAAGCTAAGGAATTGCAAACTAATGTTGCTGGACTTCAATGGAAAATAAAGAAGCTTCTAACTATGGAGGAAGAGCTCATGCCCAAAGGAGAAGAGTTGTCGAAGTTTTACAACTATTTGGTTGCTCAAATTGAAGTCCAAGAGGAGGAAGATTTGGTTACCCAAATCTGCCCATGGAGTCACCAAATGGGCTCAAAATGAGCTTAAAAGAGTTCCAGAAAGAGGTGTTACAAGAGCAGCCCAATTGGAGTCCAAACAAATGGCCCAAAACTAGTTGTTTTAAGGCCCAAATCTGCCCCAAAGAGCCTTGGCCGTCCCTCACCTACCAAAGACTTTTCTTAGACTTTAGCAACCACCTACCTCATTGTAATAATTGTGTTTTCTACTACAACCACCCCATCTAGTTTTTAATGTTATTTTTATGCCTTTGTACTCCTATAATAGGGTGTTCTTCTCCTTCATAAGACACATTATTATTGAGTGAGTATATCATACTTTGAGAGTTCTTTTGAACCTTTGTTACTTGTGCTTTGAGATTTATCTTTCAACCTTTACTAGTTCATAGTTCAAGGTAGTAAGATTACTTCTCTTTTGTGATATCTTTGATTCCTTTGTGGTATTCTTAGAAGGCGATTAATACTAGTATTAATTGTTGTCTCAAGTTACTCGTAAAGTGGTCAAGATCCGAATCTATTGTTTTGATTTGCTTTTAAGTAAAGGCGTTTGATTTCTTTCATAAATCAAGACGTTGTTACTTTGATCTTGTCAAGGCTATAGAACTTGCGTTCTTGAAAGTTCTCGGAATTCTTTCCTTGAATCTTTCCCATATCCTTTATTTTCGTCTCTTTAATTCTAGTTGTTCAATTCCTGTTGTTATTGCTTCCACATTTACTTCTCAAATTCTTACTCTAGTTTGGATTCCCGACCTAGTTGTTATCAACAATCGTATTAGTCCAATGGCAAGTGGTTGTCGTAGGCCGATGCATCCTACTACAATCGTATTACATTACCCCCAATCTGTTGTGACTACAATTTTATTAGTCAAATGGACTTATGTGGTTGTCGTAGGCCGATGTGTCCTAGTATGAACGTATGATATTACTCCCAATACGATATATAAACGGAAGGTCCTATTACTACAATCGTATTAGTCCAATGGTATATGGTTGTCGTTGCCAACGTGTCCTACTACAATCGTATTACATTACTCCCAATCTGTTATGCCTACAATTGTATTAGTCAAATGGACTTATGTGGTTGTCGTAGGCCGATGCGTCCTAGTATGTGGTTGTCGTATGCCGATGCGTCCTACTACAATCGTATTACATTACTCCCAATCTGTTATGACTATAATCGTATTAGTCAAATGGGCTTATGTGGTTGTCGTTGGCTGATGCGTCCTAGTATATGAATGAAATCATATTCATTCACGGTCAATTACTAAATAACAACCACGATATATAAACGAAAGGTCCTATTACTACAATCGTATTAGTCAAATGGACTTATGTGATTGTCGTAGGCCGATGCGTCCTAGTATGAACGTACGACACTCCTACTACAATCGTATTACATTACTCCCAATCTGTTATGACTACAATCGTATTAGTCATATGGACTTATGTGGTTGTCGTAGGCCGAGGCGTCCTAGTATATGAATGAAATCATATTCATTCACGGTATATTACTAAATAACAACCACGATATATAGACGGAAGTTCCTATGACTACAATCGTATTAGTCCAATGGACTTATGTGGTTGTCGTAGGCCGATGCGTCCTACTACAATCGTATTACATTACTCCCAATCTGTTATGACTACAATCCTATTAGTCAAATGGACTTATGTAATTGTCGTAGGCCGATGCGTCCTAGTATGAACGTATGACATTACTCCCAATCTGTTATGACTACAATCGTATTAGTCAAATGGACTTATGTGGTTGTCGTAGGCCGATGCGTCCTACTACAGTCGTATTACGTTACTCCCAATCTGTTATGACTACAATCGTATTAGTCAAATGAACTTATGTGTTTGTCGTAGGCCGATGTGTCCAACTACAATCGAATTACATTACTCCCAATCTGTTATGACAACAATAGTATTACATTATGGACTTATATGGTTGTCGTAGGCCGATGTGTCCTACTACAACCGTATTACATTACTCCCAATCTGTTATGACTACAATCGTATTAGTCAACTGGACTTATGTGATTGTCGTAGGCGATGCGTCCTAGTCTGTGAATGAAATCATATTCATTCACGGTCAATTACTAAATAACAACCATGATATATAAACGGAATATGACTACAATCTTATTAATCAAATGGACTTATGTGGTTATCGTAGGCCGATGCGTCCTACTATGATCGTATTACAAAAAAAAAAATCTGTTATGATTACAAACGTATTTGTTAAATGGACTTATGTGATTGTCATAGGCCGATGCATCCTAGTATGAACGTATGACATTACTCCCAATCTGTTATGACTACAATCGTATTAGTCAAATGGACTTATGTGGTTGTCGTAGGCCGATGCATCCTACTACAATCGCATTACATTACTCCCAATCTGTTATGACTACAATCGAATTAGTCAAATGGACTTATGTGGTTGTCGTAGACCGATTCGTCCTACTACAATCGAATTACATTACTCCCAATCTGTTATGACTACAATAGTATTACATTATGGACTTATATGTTTGTCGTAGGCGATGCGTCCTACTACAATCGTATTACATTACTACCAATCTGTTATGACTACAATAGTATTAGTCAAATGGACTTATGTGATTGTCGTAGGCCGTTGCGTCCTAGTATATGAATGAAATCATATTCATTCACGGTCAATTACTAAATAACAACCACGATATATAAACGAAAGGTCCTATTACTACAATCGTATTAGTCAAATGGACTTATGTGGTTGTCGTTGGCCGATGCGTCTGTAATGACCCGGCCCGTCGTTACGGGAATTTCCACCCCTTTACCTTGCAATTACATATCTTATGCTTTTATATCAGTGTTAGAACCTATCGGGTGAGTTAGGAGTGAATTGAATTGAAAATGAAACAAATATCATGTTTGGAGGAAGCTTGAATAGGGAAAGTCAACCTAGAGTTGACTATCGAGTTAGATTGCTCGGAATCGGATTCTGATGATTCGACTAGTTTCGGGGGATCATTTATGACTTAGGAGAGCAATCGGAATTGAATTTGGAGGTCTGGTGTAGTTTTAGTCTTGAATTGGCGAAGGTTGAATTTTGGCAAAAACCGGATGGGAGGTGAGATTTTGATCCGTGGGTCGGAATGGGATTCCGACAATTTCTGTAACTTCGTTATGTAATTTTGGATATGTCCGCAAATTTTCAGGTCATTCGGACGTCGTTTGATCGGGTTTTGGATTGAATGTTAGTTTTGAAAGTTTTGAAGAAACTTAGGCTTGAATCCGTGTGTAATTGGTGATTTTGATGTTTAGGATGGTGTTTTTATGCTTGGTATAAGTTTGTATCGTGTTTTGGAGTATGTTGGTGGTTTTCGTTGGGGTCCCGGGGGCCTCGGGGTGAATCCGGACCATCATCCGGCATTTTTGGAACATGAAATGTCTGCTGTAAATTGCAGATCACTGGGCACCAGTTAAGCCTTCGCGTTCGCGAGGGCAAGGCCCGCGTTCGCGTAGGCTGGGCATGTCAGCGCGTTCGCGAGGGGGGAGGCACGCGTTCGCGTAAGAGAAGGAAGGGAAGCATCGCGTTCGCGATGGTTTGGGTCGCATTCGCGTAGGAGGAGCAGGCTAGGCATCGCGTTCGCGTGGACTGGGACGCGTTCGCGTAGAGTATAAATCCGGAGATTGGGAGTTGGCCTTCGCGGACGCGTGACTTCACGTCGCGTTCGCGATGAAGAAGAGGAATAAGGCATCGCGTTCGCGTGAGAGGCGTCGCGAACGCGATGAAGAAATTAGGCTGGCAGTGAAGTTAAAACCAGAACATAACCAGTCGCGGGTTTCACACCCCAAACCTCCATTTTTGAATTCCAAGAGAAGGTATTGACAGGAGATTGCTGGAAAATCATCGGGGTTTCGTCGGAGGTAAGTTTTGTGGCTTAATTACATCATTTTAACATGAAATCCTTGGTTAATTCTCTGTAAATGGAAGATTAAAGGTGAGTTTGAGCCCTAGGCCTAAAATTGAAGAAAAACACTAATTTGAGTGGCCAAATGGAGTCCGATTTTGGTAAATTTTATATGCCTAGACTCGTATCGAGATGAGGATTCTGAATATGTGACTTTCGTGATTTTTTGAGAAGTGTACCGAAAGTCGGGTTTTGGCAACTTTGCCATTTTTGGTGTAAATCGAATTGTATTGATTGGGTGTCGTCCCATTGGCCTAATTTGTTGTATTTCTACTGTATTTGATCAGATTCTACGCGTGCGGAGCTTGATTCTCGTGGCAAAGGCATTGCGGAGTAGTCGTCGCACCGTATTGAGGTGAGTAATAGATGTGGGTGATGACCAGCGGGTTCGAAACCCCGGTATACCACTTTGTGACGCTGTATAGCGGCGAGACACGTACTCTCTTGTGAGTGCGGGGTCGATTGTGATTGGGGACTATGAGTTAGTCCGACTTGTTGATACTGTAATATGATATTGGCTATTCTTGAGCCGTCGAACCTCCTTCTCGGATGGTTGCATACTATATTATGATATTGGCTACTCTTGAGTCGTTAAACCTCCTTCTTGGACGGTTGAGTATACTTTTGGGCTGTGAGCAAGTTATTGGATCCCGCGAGGATCGTTATCATAGTCTTGTAATATTGACATGCTAATTTACTACCAGTCCGCAACTATTTCTGTTATCATGCTATTTCCAAATCTCTGGAACTTGATATTACTGTTTTCCAACTGAAAAATGATAAAAGAGTTTTCAAAACTACTTTGAGCCTGCGAGGCTGTATTTGTACATTAGCTGGATCGGGCTGCGCGCCGCAGCGGTATACATGTTGGATCGGACTGAACGCCGCAGTAATATTGTGCTAGGGTTGTAGGAGCCCCTCCGAAGTCTGAACCCCCACAGTGAGCACGGGTACCCAAATTGGATCGGGCTACGCGCTGTAGCGGTCATATCATGCATTGCATTGCATTTAGCTACATCTGCTAGCTGTTATACTGTTTTGCTGGTACTTGCTGGTACATGTACAGTGGATACTGATTATGTGACAGGGTATTTGATTACAGCTTTACATAGTGCTTTATTGTGCTTATCTGCGCTGTCATACCCCTGTTTATTACCACTGAGTCTGGCAGTACTCATTTTACTCCATGCACCTTGTGTACAGATCCAGGTACCTCTCAGCAGTGATCCGGTAGCTGTTCGAGGCGACATCCGTGGGATATTCGAGGTAGCTGCAGAGTCCGCAGGACCCGAAATTCCTTGTTACTGTCTTTTGATTCTGTATTGATATTTCTTTCCGCACTTGGTATCTTGTAAACCCTTATACACTTATGTTCATTAGAGGCTCATGACTCTTGACCCTTCAGTCTATAGGAGTTGGTATGCGTTGGGACTTGGTTCCCCTGTTTCGATATATCCATCACTGTTGTTTTACAGTTGTTATGCTTAAATGGGATAAGGCGAGCTCATAGCTAGATGATTGTTGTTGATTGGTGGGGCTAGCCTAGCAGCGTGCTGGGCGCCATCACGACCGGATTTGGGGTCGTGACAGCGTCCTAGTATGAACGAATGACACTCCTACTACAATCGTATTACATTACTCCCAATCTGTTATGACTACAATCGTATTAGTCAAATGGACTTATGTGGTTGTCATAGGCCGATGCGTCGTAGTATACGAATGAAATCATATTCATTCACGATCAATTACTAAATTACAAACACGATAGATAAACGGAAGGTCCTATGACTACAATCGTATTAGTCAAATGAACTTATGTGGTTATCGTAGACCGATGCGTCCTACTATGATCGTATTACATTACTCCCAATCTGTTATGACTACATTGTATTAGTCAAATGGACTTATGTGGTTGTCGTAGGCCGATGCGTCCTAGTATATAAATGAAATCATATTCATTCACGGTCAATTACTAAATAACAACCACGATATATAAACAGAAATTCCTATAACTACAATCGTATTAGTCCAATGGACTTTTGTGGTTGTCGTAGGCCGACGCGTCCTACCACAATCGTATTACATTACTCCCAATCTGTTATGACTACAATTGTATTAGTCAAATGGACTTATGTGGTTGTCGTAGGCCTATGCGTCCTAGTATATGAATGAAATCATATTCAATCACAGTCAATTACTAAATAACAACAACGATATATAAACGGAAGGTCCTATTACTACAATCGTATTAGTCAAATGGAGTTATGTGGTTGTCGTAGGCCGATGCATCCTAGTATATGAATGAAATCATATTCAATCACGGTCAATTACTAAATAACAACCACGATATATAAACGGAACGTCCTATTACTACAATCATATTAATCAAATCGACTTATGTGGTTGTCGTAGGCCGATGCGTCCTAGTATATGAATGAAATAATATTCATAGATGGTCAATTACTAAATAACAACCACGATATATAAACGGAAGTTCCTATGACTACAATCGTATTAGTCCAATGGACTTATGTGGTTTTCGTAGGTCGACGCGTCCCAGTATATGAATGAAATCATATTCATTCACGGTCAATTGCTAAATAACAACCATGATATATAAACGGAAGTTCATATCACTACAATCGTATTAGTCCAATGGACTTATGTGATTGTCGTAGGCCGATGCGCCCAAGTATATGAATGAAATCATATTCATTCACGGTCAATTACTAAATAACCACGATATATAAATGGAAGTTCCTATGACTACAATCGTATTAGTCCAATGAACTTATTTGGTTGTCGTTGGGCGATGCGTTCTACTACAATCGTATTACATTACTCCCAATCTGTTATGTCTACAAACGTATTAGTCAAATGGACTTATGTGGTTGTCGTAGGCCGATGCGTCCTAGTATGAATGTATGACATTACTCCCAATCTGTTATGACTACAATCTTATTAGTCAAATGGACTTACGTGGTTGTCGTAGGCCGATGCGTCCTACTACAATCATGTTACATTACTCCCAATCTGTTATGAGTACAATCGTATTACATTATGGACTTATAAGGTTGTCATAGGCCGATTCGTCCTCCAACAATCGTATTACATTACTACTAATTTGTTATGACTACAATCGTATTAGTCAAATGGACTTATGTGATTGTCGTAGGCCGATGCGTCCTAGTATATGAATGAAATCATATTCATTCACGGTCAATTACTAAGTAACAACCACGATATATAAACGAAAGGTCCTATTACTACAATCGTATTAGTCAAATGGACTTATGTGGTTGTCGTAGACCGATGCGTCCTAGTATATGAATGAAATCATATTCATTCACGGTCAATTACTAAATAACAACAACGATATATAAACGGAAGGTCCTATTACTACAATCGTATTAGTCAAATGGACTTATGTGGTTGTCGTAGGCCGATGCGTCCTAGTATATGAATGAAATCATATTCATTCACGGTCAATTACTAAATAACAACCACGATATATGAACGGAAGGTCCTATTACTACAATCGTATTAGTCAAATGGGCTTATGTGGTTGTCGTAGGCCGATGCGTCCTACTACAATCGTATTACATTACTCCCAATCATATTAGTCCATTTGACTAATACGATTGTAGTATGAACGTATGACATTACTCCCAATACGATATATAAATGGAAGGTCCTATGACTACAATCGTATTAGTCAAATGGACTTATGTGGTTGTCGTAGGCATATGCTTCCTACTACAATCGTATTACATTACTTCCAATCAGTTATGACTACAATCGTATAACTCAAATTGACTTATGTGGTTGTCGTAGACCGATGCGTCCTCGTATATGAATGAAATCATATTCATTCATGCTCAATTACTAAATAAAAACCACGATATATAAACGGAAGTTCCTATGACTACAATCGTATTAGTCCAATGGACTTATGTGGTTGTCGTAGGCCGATGCGTCCAACTACAATATTACATTACTCCCAATCTGTTATGACTACAATCGTATTAGTCAAATGAACTTATGTGGTTGTCGTAGGCCGATGCGTCCGACTACAATCGTATTACATAACTCCCAATCTGTTATGACTACAATCGTATTAGTCAAATGGACGCATGACATTAGTCAAATGGACGCATGACATTAGTCAAATGGACTTATGAATGAAATCATATTCATAGACGGTCAATTACTAAATAACAACCACGATATATAAACGGAAGGTCCTATTACTACAATCGTATTAGTCAAATGGATTTATGTGGTTGTCGTAGGCCGATGCGCCCTACTACAATCGTATTACAGTACTCCCAATCTGTTATGAATACAATCGTATTAGTCAAATGGGCTTATGCGATTGTCATAGCCTGATGCGTCCTAGTATGAATGTATGACATTACTCCCAATACGATATATAAAAGGAAGGTCCTATGACTACAATCGTATTAGTCAAATGGACTTATGTGGTTGTCGTAGGCATATGCTTCCTACTACAATCGTATTACATTACTTCCAATCAGTTACGACTACAATCGTATAACTCAAATTGACTTATGTGGTTGTCGTAGACCGATGCGTCCTTGTATATGAATGAAATCATATTCATTCATGCTCAATTACTAAATAAAAGCCACGATATATAAACGGAAGTTCCTATGACTACAATCGTATTAGACCAATGGACTTATGTGGTTGTCGTAGGCAGATGCGTCCAACTACAAGATTACATTACTCCCAATCTGTTATGACTACAATCGTATTAGTCAAATGAACTTATGTGGTTGTCGTAGGCCGATGCGTCCTACTACAATCGTATTACATAACTCCCAATCTGTTATGACTACAATCGTATTAGTCAAATGGACGCATGACATTAGTCAAATGGACTTCTGAATGAAATCATATTCATAGACGGTCAATTACTAAATAACAACCACGATAGATAAACGGAAGGTCCTATTACTACAATCGTATTAGTCAAATGGATTTATGTGATTGTGGTAGGCCGATGCGCCCTACTTCAATCGTATTACAGTACTCCCAATCTGTTATGAATACAATCGTATTAGTCAAATGGACTTATGCGATTGTCATAGCCTGATGCGTCCTAGTATGAATGTATGACATTACTCCCAATACGATATATAAATGGAAGGTCCTATTACTACAATCGTATTAGTCAAATGGACTTATGTGGTTGTCGTAGGCCGATGCGTCCTAGTATATGAATGAAATCATATTCAATCACGGTCAATTACTAAATAACAACCACGATATATAAACGGAAGGTCCTATTCCTACTATCGTATTAGTCAAATGGACTTATGTGGTTGTCGTAGGCCGATGAGTTCTAGTATATGAATGAAATCCAAACTAGAGTAAGAATTTGAGAAGTAAATGCGGAAGCAATAACAACAGGAATTGAACAACTAGAATTAAAGAGACGAAAATAAAGGATATGGGAAAGATTCAAGGAAAGAATTCCGAGAACTTTCAAGAACGCAAGTTCTATAGCCTTGACAAAATCAAAGTAACAACGTCTTGATTTATGAAAGAAATCAAACGCCTTTACTTAAAAGCAAATCAAAACAATAGATTCGGATCTTGACCACTTTTCGAGTAACTTGAGACAACAATTAATACTAGTATTAATCGCCTTCTAAGAATACCACAAAGGAATCAAAGATATTACAAAAGAGAAGTAATCTTACTACCTTGAACTATGAACTAGTAAAGGTTGAAAGATAAATCTCAAAAGCACAAGTAACAAAGGTTCAAAAGAACTCTCAAAGTATGATATACTCACTCAATAATAATGTGTCTTATGAAGGAGAAGAACACCCTATTTATAGGAGTACCAAGGCATAAAAATAACATTAAAAACTAGGTGGGGTGGTTCTAGTGGAAAACACAATTATTACAATGAGGTAGGTGGTTGCTAAAGTCTAAGAAAAGTCTTTGGTTAGGTGAGGGACGGCCAAGACCCTTTGGGGCAGATTTGAGCCTTAAAACAACTAGTTTGGGCCATTTGTTTGGATTCCAATTGGGCTCCTTTTGTAGTACCTCCTTTAGGACTTCTTTTAAGCTCATTTTGAGCCATTTTGGAGTACTCCAAGGGCTGATTTGGGTGACCATATCTTCCTCTTCTTGGACTTCAATTTGATCTATCAAATAATTGTAAAACTTCAACAATTCTTCTCCTCTGGGCTGGAGCTCTTTCTCGACAATTAAAGGATTCTCTATGTGCACTTGAAGTCCAATGATCGTGTTTTGAAATTCTTTAGCTTGACATCTTGTTAAAGGTCCTCTTTGAGATTGCAACGCTTCATCCTTGTACTTGAATAGAATTGAGCTTCCTAGGATGCTATCATTCCCCTCTTCTTGAAAAGAATTCGTCCTCGAATTCGATCCTACGTCAAACAAAGACAAGTCAGCAACATTGAATGTAGTATTTACTTGAAACTCACCATGAAGGTCTAGCTTGTATGCATTGTCTCCAATCTTTTCAAGGAATTGAAAAGGGTCAACTCCTCTAGGATGCAACTTTGACTTTCTTTTGGAAGGAAATCTCTCCTTTCTAAAGTCAACCCAAACTAAATCTCCAGGGTTAAAATTAACTTGTTTTCGATCCTTGTTCTTTCTTAAGGCGGTTTGCTCATTTTTCTTCTCAATTGCAAGCCTTGTTTGCTCATGAATTTTTTTCATCATCTCAGCCTTTGTCCTACCATCAAGACTAGCAATATCATTAGTATACAGTTCCTTGATTTGATCAAAACCCATCAATTTAGAAGTGAGGGTAGAAACTAAGACATACCTTCTTGAAAGCGCATCATCAACAACATTCTCTTTCCCTTGGTTGTAAGAAATTACATAAGGAAAAGTTTCAGTGAATTCAACCCACTTAGCATGCCTTCTACTGAGCTTACCTTGACCTTTCAAATATTTCAAGGGTTTCTCTACTTGAAAGAGTACTTGATCACAAATGTTACAACCATCATGCTTATCCACTCTACTAATAACAAATACTTTTACAAGCTCACAATAAACATGACTTGAAGAACGACTCCACATCATACCACAACAATCACATTCTAGCAATTTATCATATGAACACTCATTAACCACTTGAATAAGAGAAGAAGAAATATTTAAGTCATTCGCAAGCCTCTTCTCATTAATTTCATGCCTCTTATCATAAAGTTGGATTACGTGATCATTTATTTCATACATAATATCAAAAAGAATCAAATTACTCTTGCACTTTAACTTAGATATTACAGTTAATGACTTGATGTGCATCAAGCTATCATCATCCACAAAAATTATAAAGTCACCAACATAAGATATAAGAGTATAATTCATTACCTCGAAAAATACTTTAGGTGTTCTAGAAAGACCAAGAATGCAAATAAACCAATTGTATATACCATACTTGGACTTTTTACCAATGGAATATCATCATCTTGTATTCTTTTATGCAATGGCTGTAACTTAGTAATGCTTTTAGGAAACTCCGTGTCATAACCCTGTAAATAAGAATCAAAATATTTAAAAGGTTCAATAACAAAGACTTTAACCAAGCTTTTATCTTCCACAATCCAACATGAATTGATATTGCCGAATTTATGTTGCAATCCAATTGGATCTTTTGCCACCATATCTTGCACCTCACTATCCCTTTCAAAAGGTATTTCAACACGTGGCTGCACAAAATCAAAAGAACTAAAACAGGAAAGAGTTAATGGGTTAGGAAGTAAAGAAACTTTATTCTTGCTACTTTCTTTGGCTTTTATCACAAGACTACTGTTTTCCTCGCCCTTAGCCTCTTTTCTCTCACTAAAGAGTTCTATTCCTTCACTCAATCCCTCACGTTTTTCTCTCTCTACCTCATAGACTATGTTTATCTCATTGTCTTCTCTCATTTCTTTCTTCTCAAGATCACTCTTTTATTCACTAGACATCCCACTCTTTTCACTCAACACAACCTCTCCTTTTTCCTCTCTTGGAATGTCAACATGCACTCCCTTACGACTCTCATTCTTTTATTTTTCCATATTCTCTTTAACAATCTTTTCATCTTTACAAATTTGTGAGGGAGTCAAAGGACCAAGAATGCATTTCTTCCCATTAAACTCAAAAGAGTATCTATTTTTTTGGATACTATATGAAGCATTTCTATAGATATATCATGGCCTTCCCAACAAGATATGAAAATTATTCATGGGAATGACATCACACCAAATCACATCCTCATACCTTCCAATAGAGCATGACAATAACACTCTTTTATCTACCTTTACTACTTTCAACATGTAGGGTTCAAAATGTTCAACACAAGACAAGTTCAATTTCTCAACCATATAAGTGCTAATTAAGTTATAGCCAAAAGCTTTGTCAATTCTTAGGGTATAACTTAAGACATCACACACCACTTTAGCTCTTGTTTGAAAAATAACTTTACCATTGTCTTCCTTCCATTCGATATACTGTAAGTTCGAGTTTTCAAATTGTTGAACCATCGCTTTCCTCCTTCCATTGTAGTTACCTGTTTGAGGCATCTTGTCATAGATTAAAGAAAATATGTCTCTCCAATTTGGCGTTTTCCTCAATTGTTCTCACACACACCTTTCCTTTCTTTTTTTTTTTTTTTTGAAATAACCTTTGAACAAAATACTTTGTAGATTTATAGTTAAACCCAACTTGTATGTAGTTCTCAGTAGTAAAAATCAGATTTTTCTTTTGTTTTTGGGAAAAAATAAAAGAAGAAAGAACCAAATCCTAGAACTTTTAGGCTCGGTTGAAACAAGACACGAACGAAAAGGAAAGAATATAAATGTGCAGAATACAAAGAATAAGAAAATCAAGGATCCCCTCTTCTTGTTTCCTTTGTTAATTTTTGGAAACACTTAGATACAAAAGATATATCCTGGAGAGCAAGCAATTGTATTTCTTCTTGTTTTAAATTGGATTTCGTTTTTTTTGTTTTTTTTTTTGATTTTTTTGTTTTTGTTTTGTTTTTTTTTGTTTTTAAAATATCCCAAGAATTATCAAGAACGAAATCTTGATAGAACCGCAATGATACCACTTGATAACAACTAGGTCGGGAATCCAAACTAGAGTAAGAATTTGAGAAGTAAATGCGGAAGCAATAACAACAGGAATTGAACAACTAGAATTAAAGAGACGAAAATAAAGGATATGGGAAAGATTCGAGGAAAGAATTCCGAGAACTTTCAAGAACGCAAGTTCTATAGCCTTGACAAGATCAAAGTAACAACGTCTTGATTTATGAAAGAAATCAAACGCCTTTACTTAAAAGCAAATCAAAACAATAGATTCGGATCTTGACCACTTTACGAGTAACTTGAGACAACAATTAATACTAGTATTAATCGCCTTCTAAGAATACCACAAAGGAATCAAAGATATCACAAAAGAGAAGTAATCTTACTACCTTGAACTATGAACTAGTAAAGGTTGAAAGATAAATATCAAAAGCACAAGTAACAAAGGTTCAAAAGAACTCTCAAAGTATGATATACTCACTCAATAATAATGTATCTTATGAAGGAGAAGAACACCATATTTATAGGAGTACAAAGGCATAAAAATAACATTAAAAACTAGGTGGGGTGGTTCTAGTGGAAAACACAATTATTACAATAAGTTAGGTGGTTGCTAAAGTCTAAGAAAAGTCTTTGGTTAGGTGAGGGGCGGCCAAGACCCTTTGGGGCAGATTTGGGTCTTAAAACAACTAATTTGGGTTATTTGTTTGGACTCCAAATTGGGCTCCTTTTGTAGTACCTGCATTTGGACTTCTTTTAAGCTCATTTTGAGCCATTTTGGTGTACTCCAAGGGCCGATTTGGGTGACCATATCTTCCTATTGTTGGACTTCAATTGATCTATCAAATAATTGTAAAACTTCAACAATTCTTCTCCCCTGGGCTGGAGCTCTTTCTCGACAATTAAAGGATTCTCTATGTGCACTTGAAGTCCAATGATCATGTTTTGAAATTCTTTAGCTTGACATCTTGTTAAAGGTCCTCTTTGAGATTGCAACGCTTCATCCTTGTACTTGAATAGAATTGAGCTTCCTAGGATGCTATCATTCCCCTCTTCTTGAAAAGAATTCATCCTCGAATTCGATCCTACGTCAAACAAAGACAAGTCAGCAACATTGAATGTAGTATTTACTTGAAACTCACCATGAAGGTCCAGCTTGTATGCATTGTCTCCAATCTTTTCAAGGAATTGAAAAGGGTCATCTCCTCTAGGATGCAACTTTGACTTTCTTTTGGAAGGAAATCTCTCCTTTCTAAAGTCAACCCAAACTAAATCTCCAGGGTTAAATTAACTTGTTTTCGATCCTTGTTCTTTCTTAAGGCGGTTTGCTCATTTTTCTTCTCAATTGCAAGCCTTGTTTGCTCATGAATTTTTTTCATCATCTCAGCCTTTGTCCTTCTTGAAAGTGCATCATCAACAACATTCTCTTTCCCTTGGTTGTAAGAAATTACATAAGGAAAAGTTTCAGTGAATTCAACCCACTTAGCATGCCTTCTACTGAGCTTACTTTGACCTTTCAAGTATTTCAAGGATTTCTCTTCTTGAAAGAGTACTTGATCACAAATATTACAACCATCATGCTTATCCACTTTACTAATAACAAATACTTTTACAAGCTCACAATAAACATAACTTGAAGAACGACTCCACATCATACCACAACAATCACATTCTAGCAATTTATTATATGAAAACTCATTAACCACTTGAATAAGAGAAAAAGAAATATTTAACTCATTCGCAAGCCTCTTCTCATTAATTTCATGCCTCTTATCATAAAGTTGGATTACGTGATCATTTATTTCATACATAATATCAAAAAGAAGCAAATAACTCTTGCACTTTAACTTAGATATTACAGTTAATGACTTGATGTGCATCAAGCTATCATCATCCACAAAAATTATAAAGTCACCAACATAAGATATAAGAGTATAATTCATTACCTCGAAAAATACTTTAGGTGTTTTAGAAAGACCAAGAATGCAAATAAACCAATTGTATATACCATACTTGGACTTATTTACCAGTGGAATATCATCACCTTGTATTCTTTTATGCAATGGCTGTAACTTAGTAATGCTTTTAGGAAACTCCGTGTCATAACCTTTTAAATAAGAATCAAAATATTTAAAAGGTTCAATAACAAAGACTTTAACCAAGCTTTTATCTTCCACGATCCAACAAGAATTGTTATTGCCGAATTTATGTTGCAATCCAATTAGATCGTTTTCCACCATATCTTGCACCTCACTACTCCTTTCAAAAGGTATTTCAACACGTGGCTGCACAAAATCAAAAGAACTAAAACAGGAAAGAGTTAATGGGTTAGGAAGTAAAGAAACTTTTTTCTTGCTACTTTCTTTGGCTTTTATCACAAGATTACTGTTTTCCTCGCCCTTAGCCTCTTTTCTATCACTAAAGAGTTCTTTTCCTTCACTCAATCCCTCTTGTTTTTCTCTCTCTACCTCATAGACTATGTTTATCTTAATGTCTTCTCTCTTTCTCCAGATCACTCTTTTCTTCACTTGACATCCCACTCTTTTCACTCAACACAACCTCTCATTTTTCCTCTCTTGGAATGTCAACATGCTTCATTCTTTTATTTTTCCATATTCTCTTTAACAATCTTTTCATCTTTACAAATTTGTGAGGGAGTCAAAGGACCAAGAATGCATTTCTTCCCATTAAACTCAAAAGAGTATTTATTTATTTGGATACTATATGAAGCATTTCTATAGATATACCATGGCCTTCCCAACAAGATATGAAAATTATTTATGAGAATGACATCACACCAAATCACATCCTCATAACTTCCAATAGAGAATGACAATAACACTCTTTTATCTACCTTTACTCCTTTCAACATGTAGGGTTCAAAATGTTCAAAACAAGACAAGTTCAATTTCTCAACCATATAAGTGCTAATTAAGTTATAGCCAAAAGCTTTGTCAATTCTAAGGGTATAACTTAAGACATCACACACCACTTTAGCTCTTGTTTGAAAAATAACTTTACCATTGTCTTCCTTCCATTCGATATAGTGTAAGTTCGAGTTTTCAAATTGTTGAACCATCGCTTTCCTCCTTCCATTGTAGTTACCTGTTTGAGACATCTTGTCATAGATTAAAGAAAATATGTCTCTCCAGTTTGGCGTTTTCCTCAATTGTTCTCACACACACCTTACTTTTCTTTTTTTTTTTCGAAATAACCTTTGAACAAAATACTTTGTAGATTTATAGTTAAACCCAACTTGTATGTAGTTCTCAGTAGTAAAACTTAGATTTTTCTTTTGTTTTTGGGAACAATTAAAAGAAGAAAGAACCAAATCCTAGAACTTTTAGGATCGGTTGAAACAAGACACGAACGAAAAGGAAAGAATATAAATGTGCAGAATATAAAGAGTAAGAAAATCAAGGATCCCCTCTTCTTGTTTCCTTTGTTAATTTATGGAAACACTTAGATACAAAAGATATATCCTGGAGAGCAAGCAATTGTATTTCTTCTTGTTTTAAAATTGGATTTCGTTTTTTTTTTCAAAATATCCCAAGAATTATCAAGAATGAAATCTTGATAGAACCGCTCTGATACCACTTGATAACAACTAGGTCGGGAATCCAAACTAGAGTAAGAATTTGAGAAGTAAATGCGGAAGCAATAACAACAGGAATTGAACAACTAGAATTAAAGAGACGAAAATAAAGGATATGGGAAAGATTCAAGGAAAGAATTCGAGAACTTTCAAGAACGCAAGTTCTATAGCCGTGACAAGATCAAAGTAACAACATCTTGATTTATGAAAGAAATCAAACACCTTTACTTAAAAAGCAAATCAAAATAATAAATTCGGATCTTGACCACTTTACGAGTAACTTGAGACAACAATTAATACTAGTATTAATCGCCTTCTAAGAATACCACAAAGGAATCAAAGATATCACAAAAGAGAAGTAATCTTACTACCTTGAACTATGAACTAGTAAAGGTTGAAAGATAAATCTCAAAGCACAAGTAACAAAGGTTTAAAAGAACTCTCAAAGTATGATATACTCAATCAATAATAATATGTCTTATGAAGGAGAAGAACACCCTATTTATAGGAGTACAAAGGCATAAAAATAACATTAAAAAACTAGGTGGGGTGGTTGTAATAGTAAAATAATTATAACAATAAGTTAGGTGGTTGCTAAAGTCTAAGAAAAGTCTTTGGTTAGGTGAGGGGCGGCCAAGACCCTTTGGGGCAGATTTGGATCTTAAAACAACTAATTTGGGTTATTTGTTTGGACTCCAAATTGGGCTCCTTTTGTAGTACCTGCATTTGGACTTCTTTTAAGCTCATTTTGAGCCATTTTGGTGTACTCCAAGGGCCGATTTGGGTGACCATATCTTCCTATTGTTGGACTTCAATTGATCTATCAAATAATTGTAAAACTTCAACAATTCTTCTCCCCTGGGCTGGAGCTCTTTCTCGACAATTAAAGGATTCGCTATGTGCACTTGAAGTCCAATGATCGTGTTTTGAATTCTTTAGCTTGACATCTTGTTAAAGGTCATCTTTGAGATTGCAACACTTCATCCTTGTACTTGAATAGAATTGAGCTTCCTAGATGCTATCATTGTCGTAGGCCGATGTGTCCTACTACAATCGTATTACATTACTCCCAATCTGTTATGACTACAATCGTATTAGTCAAATGGACTTATGTTGTTATCCTAGGCCGATGCGTCCTAGTATGAACGTATGACATTACTCCCAATACGATATATAAACGGAAGGTCCTATTACTACAATGGTATTAGTCCAATGGACTTATGTGGTTGTCGTAGGCTGACGCGTCCTACTACAATCGTTTTACATTACTTCCAATTTGTTGTGACTATAATCGTATTAGTCAATTCACGATCAATTACTAAATAACAACAACGATATATAAACGGAAGGTCCTATTACTACAATCGTATTAGTCAAATGGACTTATGTGGTTGTCGTAGACCGATGCGTCCTAGTATAAGAATGAAATCATATTCATTCACGGTCAATTACTAAATAACAACCATGATATATGAACGGAAGGTCCTATTACTACAATCGTATTAGTCAAATGGGCTTATGTGGTTGTCGTAGGCCGATGCGTCCTACTACAATCGTATTACATTACTCCCAATCATATTAGTCCATTTGACTAATACGATTGTAGTATGAACGTATAACATTACTCCCAATATGATATATAAATGGAAGGTCCTATGACTACAATCGTATTAGTCAAATGGACTTATGTGGTTGTCGTAGGCATATGCTTCCTTCTACAATCGTATTACATTACTTCCAATCAGTTATGACTACGAACGTGTTACTCAAATTGACTTATGTGGTTGTCGTAGGCCGATGCGTCCTCGTATATGAATGAAATCATATTCATTCATGCTCAACTACTAAATAAAAACCGCGATATATAAACGAAAGGTCCAATTACTACTATACAATGGACTTATGTGGTTGTCGTAGACCGATGCGTCCTACTACAATCGTATTACATAACTCCCAATCTGTTATGACTAGAATCGTATTAGTCAAATGGACGCATGACATTAGTCAAATGGACTAATGAATGAAATCATATTCATAGACGGTCAATTACTAAATAACAACCATGATATATAAACGGAAGGTCCTATTACTACTATCGTATTAGTCAAATGGATTTATGTGGTTGTCGTAGGCCGATGCGTCCTACTACAATCGTATTACAGTACCCCCAATCTGTTATGACTACAATCGTATTAGTCAAATGGACTTATGCGATTGTCATAGCCTGATGCGTCCTAGTATGAACGTATGACATCACTCCCAATACAATATATAAATGGAAGGTCCTATTACTACAATCGTATTAGTCAAATGGACTTATGTGATTGTCGTAGGCCGATGCGTCCTAGTATATGAATGAAATCATATTCAATCACGGTCAATTACTAAATAACAGCCACGATATATAAACGAAAGGTCCTATTACTACTATCGTATTAGTCAAATGGACTTATGTGGTTGTCGTAGGCCGATGAGTCCTACTATATGAATGAAATAATATTCATAAATGGTCAATTACCAAATAACAACCACGATATATAAACGGAAGTTCCTTTGACTACAATCGTATAAGTCCAATGGACTTATGTGGTTGTCTTAGGTCGACGCTTCCTAGTATATGAATGAAATCATATTCATTCACGGTCAATTACTAAATAACGACCACAATTTATAAACGGAAGTTCTTATGACTACTATCATATTAGTTCAATGGACTTATATGATTGTCGTAGGCCGATGCGTCCTAGTATATGAATGAAATAATATTCATTCACGGTCAATTACTAAATAACAACCGCGATATATAAACGGAAGGTCTTATTACTACAATCGTATTAGTCCAATGGACTTATGTGGTTGTCGTAGGCCGAAGCGTCCTAGTATGAACGTATGACATTACTCCCTATACGATATATAAACGGAAGGTCCTATGACTACAATCGTATTACATTACACCCAATCGTATGACTACAATCGTATTAGTCAATTGGACCTATGTGGTTGTCGTAGGCCGATACGTCCTAGTATGAACGTATGACATTACTCCCAATACGATATATAAACGGAAGGTCCTATTACTACAATCGTATTAGTCAAATGGACTTATGTGTTTGCCGTAGGCCGATGCGTCCTACTACAATCGTATTACATTACCCCCAATCTGTTATGACTACAATCGTATTAGTCCAATGGACTTATGTGGTTGTTATAGGCTGATGCGTCCTAGTATATGAATGAAATCATATTCATTCATGGTCAATTATTAAATAACAACCACGCTATATAAACGGAAGGTCCTATTACTACAATCGTATTAGTCAAATGGACTTATGTGGTTGTCGTATGCCGATGCGTCCTACTACAATCGTATTACATTACTCCCAATCTATTATGACTACAATCGTATTAGTCAAATGGACTTATGTGGTAGTTGTAGGCCGATGCGTCCTAGTATATGAATGAAATCATATTCATTCACTACTAAATAACAACCACGATTTATAAACGGAAGTTCCTATGGCTACAATCGTATTAGTCCAATGGACTTATGTGGTTGTCGTAGGCAGACGTGTCCTACTACAATCATATTATATTACTTCCAATATGTTATGACTACAATCGTATTAGTCAAATGGACTTATGTGTTTGTCGTAGGTCGATGCGTTCTACTACAACCGTATTACACAACTCCCAATCTATTATGACTACAATCGTATTAGTCAAATGGACGCATGACATTAGTCAAATGGACTTATGAATGAAATCATATTCATAGACGGTCAATTACTAAATGACAACCATGATATATAAACGGAAGGTTCTATTACTACAATCGTATTAGTCAAATGGACTTATGTGTTGTCGTAGACCGATGCGTCCTACTAAAATTGTATTACATTACTCCCAATCTGTTATGACTACAATCATATTAGTCAAATGGATTTATGTGATTGTCGTAGGCCGATACGTCCTACTATGAACGTATGACATTACTCCCAATACGATATATATATGGAAGGTCATATTACTACAATCGTATTAGTCAAATGGACTTATAAGGTTGTCGTAGGCCGATGCGTCTTAGTATATGAATGAAATAATATTCATAGACGGTCAATTACTGAATAACAACCACGATATATAAACGGAAGGTCCTATTACTACAATCGTATTAGTCAAATGGACTTATGTGGTTGTCGTAGGCCGATGCGTCCTAGTATATGAATGAAATCATATTCATTCACGGTCAGTTACTAAATAACAACCACGATATATAAACGGATGGTCCTATTACTACAATCGCATTAATCAAATGGACTTATGTGGTTGTCGTAGGCCGTTGCGTCCTAGTATATGAATGAAATCATATTCATTCAGCGTCAATTACTGAATAACAACAAAGATATATAAACGGAAGGTCCTATTACTACAATCGTATTAGTCAAATGGACTTATGTGGTTGTCGTAGGCCGATGCGTCCTACTACAATCGTATTACATTACTCCCATTCAGTTATGACTGCAATCGTATTAGTCAAATGGGCTTATGTGGCTGTCGTAGGCCGATACATCCTAGTATATGAATGAAATCATATTCATAGACGGTCAATTACTAAATAACAACTACGATATATAAACGGAAGTTCCTATGACTACAATCGTATTAGTCCAATGGACTTATGTGGTTGTCGTAGGCCGACGCGTCCTACTACAATCGTATTACATTACTCCCAATCTGTTATGACTACAATCGTATTAGTCAAATGGACGCATGACATTAGTCAAATGGACTTAAGAATGAAATCATATTCATAGACGGTCAATTACTAAATGACAACCATGATATATACTAAATAACAACCACGATATATAAACTGTAGGTCCTATTACTACAATCAAGATTATCAAGTGGTATCAGAGCGGTTCTATCAAGATTTCGTTCTTGATAATTCTTGGGATATTTAGAAATATAGAACAAAAAAACAAAAAAAAAAGTAGAAAAAAACAAAAAAAACGAAATCCAATTTAAAACAAGAAGAAATACAATTGTTTGCTCTCCAGGATATATCTTTTGTATCTAAGTGTTTCTAAAAATTAACAAAGGAAACAAGAAGAGGGGACCATTGATTTTCTTACTCTTTGTATTCTGCACATTTATATTCTTTCCTTTTCGTTCGTGTCTTGTTTCAACCGAGCCTAAAAGTTCTAGGATTTGGTTCTTTCTTCTTTTAATTGTTCTCAAAAACAAAAGAAAAATCTGAGTTTTACTACTGAGAACTACATACAAGTTAGGTTTAACTATAAATCTATAAAGTACTTTGTTCAAAGGTTATTCCGAGAGAAAAAAAAAGCTAATTTGTGTGATACAATTTTAAAGATGTCACATACAGGTAATGATAATGAACGAATGGTTCTCCAAGAAGCTGAAATCAAAGCAAGGAATGATTTTACCTTGCAAGCATATCAACAGTTTGAAAGGCTGAATCTGCAACCCCAAGAAATGAGGGATACCATTGCAGATCAAAATGATACAATAGCTGAACTTAGGAGGGATAATAATGTTAGGCCACCCTATGCTACTATTGTAAATCAAGCAAACTTTATTGATGATTTTAATGATATTGATTTTGATAGGGTGAGAGGAGATAGGAGGGGACAAAGAGGTAGGATAGAGGATGATAATATAAGTAATATAAAGATGCAGATGCCATCTTTCAAGGGAACAAGGGATCCAAACTTGTATCTTGATTGGGAGAGAAAGGTTGAAGCAATCTTTGACTGCCACAACTACTCTGAAGGTAAGAAGGTTAAACTTGCTGTTGTTGAGTTTTCTGATTATGCTTCTATTTGGTGGAAAAAGCTTAATAGGGATCGACCGCAAGAAGGACAAGCACCAATTGCTACTTGGACTGAGGCTAAAAGGGTGATGAGGAAGAGATTCGTACCATCACACTTTCAAAGAGAGCTACAACTACGTCTTCAAACATTGAAGCAAGGGTCCATGTCAGTAGATGAGTACTTTAAGGCTATGGATATAGCTATGATCCAAGCAAATTGTATGGAGGAAGAAGAGGCTACAATGGCTAGGTTTCTAAATGGTTTAAATAAGGAAATAGCTGATGTAGTTGAATTACAACAATATGTAACAATAGATGAGTTAGTTGATTTGTGTATAAAGGTAGAAAATCAAAATAAAAGAAAGCAAACTAGCTCATGGAGATGTCGAACAAGCACCATGCCTAAGAAACCATGGCGAAATCATGAGATGAAGAATATTTCTCGGCCTCAAGAAGACAAGGGAAAAGGTAAACTGGAGAACAAAGAGGGAGGTAAAACCTTCAACCCTAAACCTTTTACACCTTCTAATTCTATTCAGTGTCATAAATGTAAAGGAAGGGGACATATGATGCATGAATGTCCAAGTAGGGGAAACATCATTCTAAAAGAAGATGGAGGATATGAGAGTGAAAAGAGTGAGGGTGATTGC